>JAHREE010000567.1:4489119-4575817 GCA_033628505.1 Tringa tobata
TAATCTTCATATTAATTTAGTAATTTGTAGGAAATTGCATATTAGATCAAATAAAGTGACCTAGTTTGCCTGGTACTCTTCCTTTGACAGTTTTCAGTTTAGATGACTCCTATAGACAAGCTTGGAAACTAAATCAATTAGAAGTTGATGGATGCACTGTCTTTATGTCCCTTAATTAAAACTGCACTTACAGTTATCCATTTAGAGTTTACTTAAATATATTTCATCAACATATATGTGTGTATGTACACCTGTATAGGGACGTGTGTGTAAATATATAAAGAGTGAAAGCTTCACGTAATCCTTACACACAAAAAAAGAAAAGAAAAAAAAAATGAAAAAAGGTTTTCAGGAACAATTGAGCATTTTTCTTTGCTCCTTTTATCTCGCAGACAACTAAAGCAATGATCAGTTATCAGAGTGAGTTGACTATTGCACATTTCTGCATTGTCTGAAGTATGGTCTAAATTTTTACTTTATTATTTTTGTTTCTGCCTTCCTTCTCTGTTTATTCACTATAATATGTCTAATATGACTAAGATTGTCATTACCTTTCTTCAGTTGTATTTACCTCTCTAGTCTTTCTTTGTGGATGCTCTGTTAGATGCTCCTATTTAACGATGAAACTGCAGAAAGGGTAGAAAAGTGCATACCAGTTGGTACCTAAATCAGAACAAGTGGACTACTATGTCAAGCTTTTTCAACCTCTGCATACTCACAAATTCACTACTGTTAACAGAAATTCTTAAGAGAGAGAACATTTTTGCATCACAAATGTGGGAGAAAAAAAAAACCAACAGTGGCATGGCTTTACTAAACTGGCAAACCATTTTCCTGGAGTTTTCTTGTATAAGTTTTTACCTTAAAATGGCAGTTCCAAAGGTAACAGAATGTTACAGTAATTAGATGTAAATCAACGGTGTATATCCTTTCATTACCTACATGAAACACAGTTTTAAAATAGAACTGGAAAGGTAAAATGTGAGCTTTTTTTTCTTTAACTTTGCATTGTGTTCACTTGCATTTAGACTGCTTTTTTCTTACTCCTTATTATAATTCACCCAGAAAATCAGGTCTTTGCAAACCAAAGTATGCATTGTTTGTGTTTGTAGGATTTGGATGAGTACATATTTAAATAAGGAAACATAATATGGGATGGGAAAACATCCTTTGTTTGCCAGTAAAGGACGTGGGCAACCACTGGAACATATGGAAATCCTTATTTGATTAAAAAGCAATAGCTATGTTTTATTAGCATGAAACAAGAAAAGCTGGTGCTTGGAAAGCTTTTGGTTTGGGTGTAGCTTCCACTGCTCACATCTGTAAAGTTCCTGGTTTCGAATGCTGAAAGAGGATTTCTCCATGTGCAAAACAGAGAAACTTATGATTGAGATCAGTAGTAAAAGAGGTATAGTAGTTGTGTCGAACATGATTTGGTAAACCCCAATTACTAGGCATATTCCATCTTTGTAGCTTTCCCAAGAGTGTTGGGATAGACTTAGTACCTCCTGCTGCTGTGGGACTCACTGCCTTAAACTAAACATATGTATATTCTGGGCTTGGCATGCATCTACTCTCTTTCTACAGGTATTTTGCAGTTTAAAAGACAGTTCCTCAGCAACAATATGCAGAATGTGATCTCCCAGTAAGAAAAAGAAAAATAGTGACTAGAGATAGAATATGATTGCTTTTTCTCAGTCTCTGAAAACATAGTAAGGAAAAAAACAGGCTGGATGCCTGTAAAAACATGTAATAATATGAATAATAGTAATATAACAAAATGGACATATTTGTATCATTATTTTGATGAGATAACTGATGCGTGCAATAACTTCCTCTTCTGTCTGGTATTTCCTATCAGGGATGTGACCTTTGCAAGGCAGGCTGACAGCTCTATTGAAAGTGAATGTCTAACCACATATGCAATTTTTCTTCCATATGGTTGTAAATGCACCATTATTCAATGCATTAAAATTCGAAAAAAGAGTCATAATCATCTTACCCCATGCAGTTTCTTAACCATTGAGAAACTGAGAAAAAGAAATTTGTGCAAGACCTTAAATGTAGTTTACTGTATCTAAATTTGTAAAATACTATTCAATTCATGGGGCTGGATGTGGAAATCTGGCAGTGCGCACAGAAAAATGGTCCTTCATTAATGATGTTTATCATCAAAATAGTGAAGAGTCAGGCAAGATTTCAACTGTATTCTTTCTTTCTTGAGAGTTGTTCAGATATTGGGACAGGACCCTGTTTCATGACCTCTGTAACATACAATGCCTTTCTATTTAATTATAATTACTTCTGGTTTGAGTTAGCTTAATAAACTAGTAAACGTTAAATAAAAACACTTTTCCCATATAACATGCTGATAATAAGCATGTGAATAACTCCAGGTTAGCCAAAATTGTTGGTTCTTAATCCCTAAATTTCATAAATCTTTTTGCTTCAGTCCTATCTTCATGCCAGTGTGTATCTGTATTTTTCTGTAAGCTGCAATTTTTCTTTATAGGAAGAATCTACACTGTAGGTTGTGCATGAAAATAAGTGGATACGTTTGGGGCAAACTGTGAAAATTACTTGGTTTTATTTATTTATTAGATGTAGCCCACAGTCATAAATATTTCAAGTGTTCATAAGAGTACTTGTATTTGTAGGTACTGCACAGTGCACTACTATTAAAATACAGAAGAAGAAATAAAGCTAAAGCACTTGAATATTCATTATTTCCCATCTTGACTATATACAAGTTATTAATAAGTGGTTGCCTGCATAAAAATATAATTATATATGTCTACTGAAAATGATTAACGGAATATGTTGGTTAAGATGGATGAAATGTAAATCTAAAAACATATTTTAACTGTTGTTCCGTGTTGGGAGAACACTTTGTTCCAAGTTCAGCTACCATTACCTTTGGGGATAATACAAAGCATCAGAGTGGGTGTCTCATCCGTAGACGTACATTTTTAGCCTGTCAATTCATTACTGTATGTTTGTCTTTGGAAAAACATTCTTTCCGTCACTACCCTTGAGCCAGTCTGTGTCAGTTTTACTTATACAGAATAGTGATAATTTATTCAGAACTACTCTGCTTGACTCCAAGGATTGTTCACACAATAACTTACTTCACATGTTATGAATGGTGACATATGGGTATTTACTGGTTTTGACTCAATTTTGAGAGTAATAATGCCTAAATTAAGAAAAAAATAGAGATACTAATCACAAAGACTTTTTCATTTTGTTTTAATGGTGTTATTTTATTTTTTTTATTTCAATACATTGTTTAATAGCTTCCTTTAAGACTTGGTAAATATTAACTGTGCTAATGGTGTTTGGGCCCAAATGCCTTATTTTAAGTCTAAAAGTTTCCTTCCTCTTGGCCCATTTACAATTGTAGATGTTTCTCTATATTTTCCTTAAATCTTTCAGTAATTTAGGTCTCTTTGAGGATTCTTTAAAAAAATCTGATGACAAGAGAGGCACAACAGCCATCATGGATTATTTGCCTGGCTCTTCAGTACTATAAAGAAATGTTTATGTTGGCAGAGTATAACTTAAGAATTCACATTGTGAGCAAAGGGTACATGGGGTTTATATGTATTTTTCATAAAAAATAGTTATTTAACTTAATCTACATATAAGCTTTTAATGCTTCTTGTAACTAGAATTTTAAAATTGTGACAAAGCAGCTGCCTGTATGACTGTGGGAATTGTTCTGATGCTGAAGGTTGCTATATACACCACAATATGAGTTGTTATATGTAGGGAGTGACAAAATTTTTCTTGTCATTGTCACATGTCTTTTGTTTAGAAGCACCTGAACACACAGCGCTTCTCTGTCACTCTCACCTGGTCTTATGGTCCATTAGGTAAGTCTGGGATTTTAACCCTCATTAAAATATAGTGAATGAAGAGTAGCCACTGCTACATCTTAGAGGCTACATTGGTGATTAGCAGAAAAAATAAGTGTATTTTCATTCCATGATTTAGCTGACAGCTGGGAAGGGGTTGTCATGGTACCCCTGCACTCTACCCACATGAGAAAACTTTGCTATTTAAATTATGTTGTTGAATGTTTGTGGGATTTTTATCTATTTTTTTAATTCTAGATTGATTTTTTTTGAGGCAACATTGATTTCAAACAGCTCTCTTCCACAACTTTTCTGATCTCTGTTCATTTTCCAGAGTGTTGCTTCCCTAAGTAAGATAAATGCAAATTCTTTTGGTAAAATATAAATTTCATCAGATTTGATTCATAAAGCACTTTAGGTGTCAAACTCAGGTAGATTTGATTGTAGTTGCTTGAATGTTTGATGAATTTCCATACCAGTGATAAAAAATGGTCTCTATTCCTAAAAAAGCCTGGAAAGAATGTTACAAGTAGAGTGTGGCAAGTTTGGAAATATACAACTAGGAGCTGGAGTAAAAGCTGGAATATGTTCATAACTTGTTGCCTGAGGCCTCAAGTGATTCTCTGTGTTGAGGGTTTAGCTTTGATTATTCCAATTTTCCAGAATATTTCTTATTTGTTGGAATGATTAAGTAGAATAAAATGTTTTTATAAAAAATTTTAAATAGCTATTGCATGTGTTCTCTCCATTTCTTTGTAGCATTAATTATAGCCTATAAATATACATATGCTTATAATGTCTTTTTTTTTTTTATAATGTATCCAAGCTTATCCTATGTGACGTGTAACATACATAGAGCTCAAAAGCCCTGTTCTGAATAGGAATTTCCTTCCTTATTACCATAAGGCAATACAACGTCCAAAAGCATTTGAAGATCAGGTCAGTTTTAGGACCTCCTAAAGCAAGTTAAATTATTTTAATTGATTAACCAGGCAAACGAACTGTTCTGTCTTACCAGGTCCGCAGCTAATTTCCTTTGAGTTTGCAGCTGCTGTGAAGCATGCTTGGAGTTGCACATTGTCATTGATTGCATGGTATCTCCCCTGACTTCCTTTGGTATTGTTGGTTTGTGTGTGTGTTCGTGCACGCAGATTGTTGTCAGTTGGGTCTCTGACATTTAGATGTTTCTCTCTCCTGGAACTTATCCCAAAGTTGTAAACTTTGGCTAGTAAACAGCATTTTATGAGATTTGTTATGATTTGTGCATGTTTTAATGTCTGACAACTTAATAACTACATGCTACTTGTCTTCTACTACATAATACTGAACAATAACTATACTTGAAGGTTTGTATTTTCTGCATGTGATTAAAGGGAAAGGTATGCCTCGAGGCAGTTTGTAATAATTCTGCAGTCAAAGGCAGAAATCATGAGGGACAAAACTGATCTGACACTGCTTCGGCTCACGTGAAATAGTAAATGTATTAGGTTTGGTTCATTTGTGAAGTAGACATAATTTGGGATTAAATATTACAGCGTATGTATTCGGCGTTTGCTTCTTTAAATAACTGGAGCAGCACTGTTGAAAATACTGAACCATAAAGATGCTGAGAAAGTAGTGTTGTTTGGGGGTTTGGTTTGTTTTCTTCCTGCTCAGGCATTCAGTACAAGTTGTTAAAAACATACCTTATTAAATCTTAGTCTCACAAAAAATATAAAAGTTTTTTTATCTGATTTAAGATATAATATGTGTTATAGATGCTCATATATATTTGACCTTTAGAAATTAGCTATGTTAAAATTTAAAGTTAAATAATCCTGTCAGATATCCTTGAATTAGAAAAATTCCTAAACATACGCTTGTTTTGGAGGAGACTCTTGAATGTACATGTTTATGCTGTAGGAATGTTCTGACCATGGGGTCTTACTAATCAGGATAGAGTTTGTGTCTTTCTTCCTTTCTTTTCCATTTCCCTCTTCCTTTCTTTGCAAAGAAACACTTCTATATGTGCAGGTCCTTTTGTAAGAAAAAGGTGTTATGATTTTATTTGTTTGCAGCCTCCTACCTTACTCCCTCCCCTTTCCCTAGGGTCCTTCAAAAGTCTGTATTTCCAGTACACAGCTTGGGGGCTCTTTTTCTTTCCTTTCTTTTCTTTCTTTTCTTTTTTCTTTTTTTTTTTTTTTTTTTTTTTTTTTGTGACCTGGCCTTTTCAAAGTGGAATAATATTTCTCATGAGAATTTCCTTCTACGTCTACTGCTGAACTCAATGAATATATGATCTTTCTTGATAGCAAGATGGGAGCTGACTACTTTTGATTTTAGCCAAGAATTTAGGAAAATCTACCTTTTAAGTAACTGTTTGCCTAACAAACTGCCTTTGGCTTTAAGCTCCATACATAATGAAGTGCTTTTTTGGTCTTGGGCCAGGAACCTCAGCACCATGCCCAATCATATCATTGATTTGCTAGTGTGCCATTATTTCTCATAAGGCTAATGCCATAAATCAGTTCATACTTTACTATGAGGATAACAGGTAGCAGACTCCCTTGAGTCTTCTCCTAAAACGGTCAGCAAAAAGTTGCAGAGTTCCCAGGACTCATTTGAGTTTCCCCAGTGACATCTAGGCTTATTCCAGGAAAGATGATACGTCTCCAGGATCTGGTAAATGCAAAAGAAAATACATAAGACAGGCTGCTTTTATTTCAGGGAATTTCATATATTTTATGTACTTAAAAGCTTGAGCAGTCACTTGATCATGCAATTTGACCTCTGGCACACACTCTCAGTTACCTGTACACTAAGCTCAATAACTTCTGTCCTGTTGCCTCCAGGAGCCTCTAGAACAAACTTATTTATTTTTCAAAACTTTACGTCTAAAGTTAATTTACTAAACTCTATAGTTAGCTATGAGTTGCACACCACAGGTCACGATCCTCCAAAAAGGCTAGCAATTCAGCAACATCCACGGGTGAACAAATCTACCTTAGTAAGTTCCAGACAGCCAAGACTGTATTCTTAATTTGCACTATATTCTTAGATTAAAAATAGGATCACACTGTAGAAATAAAAAGCAGAAATTTCTGAAGTTCCACCTTGCAATGAAACAATCTTCTGTTTCTTCCCTCTTTCATAGGCTATTACTCTCTCTTCTGGCTGTCAGTACAGCTAGTCTGGATACAAAATCACAAAATTAGTTGACAGACTGTTTCTCACCTGACATTCATTTTATCATTGGTCCAATAACTGAAGAACGATAGTATAAGATTAGTCTAAAAAAAAAAAAAAGAGGTTAAAATATTTGTACCTACTTATTTAACATGAGAGTTGCTGATTTGTTATTGTCTTGAAGCTACCAGTGTGCAGAAACAATTTAAACTCCTCTAGAAGTCCAATCCTGTTCAGAGTAACATCAGTTGGTTCTTTTCCTTTGATAGTAACAAAATGTGAAACAGATTTTTCCATTTAGTTTGGCTCTGAATACTTTTTGCCAATGAAGGACTTGTACCTTTCAAAAATTAGTAAATTAGATTTCCATTTTAAAGTACTGAAAGGAAATATAGAGAAATAAGATATTAATGTACAAAGAATTCTGTGGACATAGAACTATTGAATGGTGACTTGCTTGCTTGCTGACCTATTAGTTTGTGATCTTTCTTCACAACAGATGTTACACTAATTATACCGAGCATACACATGTGACAGGTTATACTGTCTACTAATGATTGTCTAAGTTAAATCCAGAAAAGTGACCAAAAACTTCGTCTGTTTTATTCCAGCTTTACTAATAGCATATTTATCATGTCAAAGTAACAATTTACCAAAAACCCTAGAGTGTAAGTCTTGTAATTGTTAATACCTATTTTATAGTTTTATTTAATTCCGCTTTGGAGTATAATGCAAGGATGCATTAAGAATACTAAAGATTTGGTTTGCATTTACAACTGTACATGATAGTGTAGCCAGAGTTTCTTTTTCCTGATGGTGGTTTTTCTTTCCGTATACGTGTTTTCCTGCTGTTTTCCTTCTTACTGTGATCCATCTTCTCTTATTCCCACTGCTTTAAGGAGGTAATTATTATTTTTTGCCAAAGGCTTGACTTGTATGCATTTTGGATATTTCTATGGTGTACTTATTCGTAGTATTAACAGTTCTGACTAGTTTTGTGAGATTGTCAGCTTTATATATAATACTGCATAAAAACTTGTATTTGGTCCTAATCTCTAAAATCTACCAAAAAATCTACCAAAAAAGAAATCAGTAAAAATAAGGCTTCTTATGGTTTATCTTAAACCCATTTTGTTATGAAAGTAGTTATTTTTCCCTTCCCCTTTTCTTATTTTGGTTATAGATTTTTATAAATGTTGCTATTTTATTAGCAGAGATACAAGACAGATACATTATGAATCTTCTCTAATTGTATGTTTAGTGCTGTGAATTCAATTTCTGACAATAGAACTTTACTCACTACTGGTAAATAAATAAAAAAAAAAGTAAATAATGGAGAGAAAAAAAAAAAAAACACAGAAAATTTGTAACTAACTCGATTTTTCCACTCCATAAAATGTTTTGTGTTCAGCACATTCAAAATACTCTCATGTTGAAATTATTCAGAAAAATGAGACAGATACACTTCATATAATTTTCCTGATAATCCAGGCAGTCACCTATGATATGGAAGAGTCAGATGATAATTCTGTACCCTGCATGACCACAGATAGTTCACATAAGGGATTGCTTCTTCAACAACCTAAATGAATAACCTGCCCGCTGGGTTTATATGAACGCGGCCTTTTTCTTGTTGGTCCAGTGAATATTGAATTATTTGTATAGTTTTCCTGCAACACTTGAGAGACTAACTCATCATTGAATGTTGAGGTGGTTCAGAGTAAGAAGTGGAATATCTGCTGTTCTTCCAGGGTTTAGACTGTTTCCTATTGTTAAGAATTTTACCAAAAGAAGTCTTCTGTTTTGCATTAAAAACTCTTGCAGCTATTGGAGCTTTCCCATGAGAACTTTGTATATCAATAGATCCTGTTTGCTGATTAAAACAAATCAACCACCCCCTCCCCAAAACTTTCTGCTTTATTAAATGAAAAAATACTGTTCTCATCAGCTCAGGAATTTATGAAGGCACAAAGACATGGCTGTTTTTCTTCTCTATTTTACTTTTTTTTTTTTTTTCCCAAAACTTGTAATTTAAATAAGTGATACAAATTTAACAGGTTGTCAGAGCTATCCATAGGGAAATTCTTTATTGCTATACTATTCTACTATCTTGATAAGTTTTTGTATGTTATTAACCTTTTGTAACATCCATCTGTCTTTGCTAAGGATGCTTAATTGTGAAATTTTTATGCTTCCCAAAAGCTCAAAATAGAAAATGGAAAATAAAAAAAAATCCAAACTCATCCTGAAATTTTAGACCTGATCTTATATAAAGGTGAATCAGTCCTTTGTTTCTCAGAGAAGTGTAAACAAACATGCTAATATTTCAAATGCAAAATCCGTTAATACTTTTGCTTGCAAGCTGGAAAACAGTGAATTATTTCTTGGAAAAATCTGCACTGTTTTTAATGCTCTGTGAGGATGTATCTATTAATGTTCCACCGACTCTGATCCCCAAGCCAAATCTAAATACAAAAAATAGTTTTTATAAAAAGGAATAGATTTATGTTGTATTAAATTTCACTCCACTGGGCTTTAAGTTCTGTTCCTTTAAATTGCGATGTAAAAAGGCACGAGCATTGGGCCATTGAGACTTTTGTTTCTGCTGATGTCAAAAGAATTTATATGGAGGGGAAAGTGAAAAAAATTGCTGAAATACAGTAATATATAAAATACAAATATGCAAAATAGGTACATTAAACTCTATAAATCATAGTTAATTGGACTGGGGCTTGCTTTAATTTAATTAGATGTGGCTCTTTGGCACTAATGCCCAGAAAATGTTCTGGTCCTAAGGTCATTGTTTCTATAAAATGCTAATGTTCTAAAGGTTTTCTTCCATTCCAATTGTCACTGCAACAATTAATTCCTTTGGTTTATAGGGTTAAACACTAGGAACCAGAAAACAATTTGGGATTCCTCTTATTGTGAACTTTGGCTACTAATAATAATCCTGAGTTGGGTAGAAGTAACTCCCATTGTCTCCCCTGGAGAATGCAATTCTATGCTCTTTACCCCAGAATTATGTTCAATAGAAAGAAACAGTACACTCGTTAATCTGTTTTTTAATTTATCTTTCCCTTTCTCACTGTCTGTAATCAGATTTTAAACTCTCTGAGACAGAAGCTGTCTTTGTAAACAAAAGCCTAGTAATTATACCTCTAAAGAAAATTATATTTGAAAGTATAAGATGACAACAGCTCAAATAAGTATTTTTTCTTTTCATTTTTTTCTCCCCTTTATACAAGGGGAGACTTCATATGTCTTTATATGAAGTATTACTTCCATTTAGTGTACTTTAAAAAAGAATATTTTTCTGCTAGTTATAGCTGGTGTCACATGTGCACATCCAATAAATATAGTAGGATGAAGTCCCACCAGTGTGAGTGAGATGACTTTCATATCATTAGGCTCATGAATGAAGTACAAAAAGAACCTCACAGATTTCCAAAACAGGTGAAGATGATAGAAGTGGAAACATCAAAACCAGACGGATACAGCAGGGAGTAACATTTCAAGACAGAAATGTAACCTCAGGTGAGTTCAATTTTGTCCATTATTGCTTTTAAAATACTTTGATATTTTGCAAATAGAATTGGAAAATTATAGGAAAATCAAGCAAATCTTACTTGAAACCTGTAAAAAAACTAAGCAATTGTACGCTAAGGTATATAAAAAGTTTTTTTAGAACCTTTGTTTTTGAGCTATGAAAGGGTGGGGCTGAATTGCTAAAGCAAACCATATTTTAAAAAAACCAAAAACCAAAACCAAAACAAAACCCAAACTACCCCCCCAAAACAATTCTCAAAACAAAGAACAACAAAAGTGATTTCATGCTTATTAAGGACTTCCAGATATTAATTTCTCAGCTGAAAAATGAAAAGATTATTAAGAAACCTATAATCCTGCACACTGTCTTAGGACCTAAGTGTTAAGTACTCACAAGGGGTGTAAATGTATTCAACCAATAAGCCAAGTTTAATAACTCTTTTAATGATTTGAGACACAATAAGATCCAGAACACCCATAAATACTCTTCTTGTGCGATTCTAAGACCTATGGTCCAGTTCAAAATGATCAGCAGTTGGAAAGTGATCATACTATTGGTGTGGAACCACTATACTAAGCTATTTTTCTTCACTTAGAGTTTGCAATTTCATTCTTCCCGTGCTTTTTTTCTGGTGATTTTGGTGTAAGTGTAAATAAAGGCAAAGCTTTTTACATTTGGCATTTTGAAAAATCCTTTTGTCTTGGGCTCACATGGAGAAATGCAAGATAATGCCAAAACTGCAAAGTTTAGGTATTAATTCTTCTGGGAATTGCTAGTATTTGTTTGGAGAGGTCATAATTTCTTTTTTACAGCTGACAACTGTTTCTAGAGCAGTAGTGGGAACCCTATTGCTTTGTTTTTCCTTAAGAGGGTAGAGAAAGGATTTATTTATTTAAAAATTATATGTAATGTTGAATTTCCTTCCTCACAGATTTTTTTTCCGTGGATCTTTTTCTTAGGTCCAGTAAAGTTCTATTACATCTGAGGACCAGAGCATCTTTAAGGAGAACTTCACTGGCCTGAAGAAAGTGCCAAAGTGAGGGCTTTCTTCTGCACCAAGGTTTCTAGAGAACTTGATGTTTTCTAGGTAAGCATTTTTCTGTAGAGAGCATTATTCTGTAGATAAATAGATATATTTTACTTCTGAGGGATCTGTTTAGAAAGTGTGATGGACTTGTTGGCTAAAGACTGACATTTCTTTACTTCAGCATTTTGTCATTTTTTTTTTTTTGCTTCGTGAATAAAATAGCACGTCATTAGTTTGACACAGTAAAATGAACACAAAGCAAAGAAAACAAATCCTTTGGGTAGCAGATCTTCCAAGCTGACTAGTGCTGCTTTGTGCCCAACCTCACCTGCCTGATCTGCCCTCTTTCACAGCTGTCTCAGCTGCAGCAGTCTCCGACAGGCACACACCTTGGTGGGAGTGAGAAGTGAAGGACTTTAAAGTCTGATGATTGCAGGAGAGCAGCCCCTTGCGTTAGGTCAGATGACATTCTCTGTGACATCAGTGTCAACTGAAATCAAGGTGGAAAGAAAGATTTTTTTTTTTTTTATTTTTTTATTTTTTTTAAATTACACTTTGTAAGAATGGACTAATTCATCTTTCCTCAATTCTCCTGGCAATGGTAGAACTGTAGTGGTGAACCATGACAGGATGGGAATAAGAAAACTGTATTGCAAATGACAGCATTTAGATCTACAGGTCCTAAAGTGCAGAAGTGTCTTCTGTGGTAACTACTAATGTTGATGGCAATTATACTATGAAATAAGCATACATATTTAATTAGAACAGCAAATACTATTTACTTTCATCACAAAATAGACATTTTTTGTGACATATAAAGCAGCAAAAAAAGGGGGTTTTGGTCATTATAGCAAATAGTTGTAGAGCCGTAGGTTTACATACTTTATAGTATTTCAAACTGGCTTTGATTTTAAAGTGAATAGTTCACATAAAAGTCTATTCCAGTAGATTTGTTGCGGTAACCTTATACAGTAGGAGCAGGTCTCTAGACTGTCACAGTCATTGTTTCATTTCATCATGACACTCAAAGGCATCGTCTCAACAGAATTTTTCTGTCATTGTGATGAGATTGTTGTGACATTTGCAAGCCCCTGAAGTTTACAGGAAATTGACATTCATAACATCCTATAAAGGGACTGTGGTATGTACTTAGTGATTCTTTTTAACTCACTGTAACTACTTTGGCCACCGTACATCAAAGGCATTTTAAATTGTACATAAAGAGTACTTTATATATTTGAAATGTTCATTCAACCTATCCATATGACTAGCAATCTGTACAGATCTGTGAAACCGGTCTTGGCTTCGGGACTCCTTAACTTAAAAATGGAGTAAAAAATGAATATGCTATTTAGAGGAAAGAAGTGTAACATTGTGGAAGCGGGTGCAGAGAGATTCGACATAAGGAATAAGCAGTGTAAACTGAATAACAGATTATGTTCTCTGAAGAGAGAATCTGAAGAGAAGCAAGGTAGTTCTGTCTTTTTGCTAAAGCAAGTATAGTTAAAGAAATTCAGGAAGATTCAGAAGAGCTAGTAAACCGAAGTAAAAGATAACCTTTTATGCAGAGAAACTGCAGCTCTGGAAAAGCGTACCGAAAGTAGTTTTAAGTAAATCTCATTATGGCAACGCTGATTTGCCTGGTGGGTCCCAAGTTTAGTCTTTATTCTCATTCTATAATTTAAAACNCTGATTTGCCTGGTGGGTCCCAAGTTTAGTCTTTATTCTCATTCTATTATTTAAAACCTTTCCAGATTGCAATTCACTCCATGCTAGCTTTTAGGATCCTTCTTGGGCTTTATCTTCATCCTCGGTGTCCTTGGTCATCTCATAAGGCTTTTGGTCCCTGCTTTATCTTCAGACACCCTTTCTGTCTGAAAACACCTTTTCTGCCTTCCCTCCTTGTCCCCGTTTATTTCCTTGGATCTGTGATATATGGGAGCAGATGCTTGGTTGCCCTCAGAGAAGAAGCAATGGTGATGTGTTTCTAGGTGGTACCCAGCGAAACGCAGCTTCTGCCCAGCTGTAGTCTTTAAGGGAACACAACAAACAGTGGTATTTGGTTACTGTGTACAGCCAAGTACCCTAACTGTACCGTGCACCTGGTTTAAGTATGATCTTTGATGTTGATATCAGTATCTCTCTAAGTTCATTGGTTCAGGTTTATTTTAACAATTTTATAGAGATTTTCTTTTCACTTAAATCAGCTTGTGAAATGGAAGCTTTTTATGAAACTTTGAGAAGCGTTCTGGGCTGGTTGGTTGCTGCTGAAACTTTATTGTCGTCTCTAAAAATTAGTCCTCTTCAACTCCAGGAGAAACTTTTCTTTCTTTTTTTTATTGTTTTTACATAAGTACGTATAGAAAATTGAAAACAGGTCTCCACCTGGAAGAAAATGTGGATGTTTTGACACAGTTGTTATGCTTAGTCTGAGTTTTAACAGCACTGGGGTTAGAGGCTGTGACAGAACTGATAGGTTGATTTGTTATAGAAACCAGGCTTAGTCCCTGAGTCATCCACCGACCTGCTCGTTGGACCAAAGGCAGATGGATATGACGTTAGTCAGTTGTATGAGACTGGTGTACATTTAGCACACTGTCCTTGTAGTTCCTGTAAGCTGTGGGAGACCTACGGCTTTGATTTCTGTCTTGAGTTTGTCTAGTCCTGTTGCAAGAGAGAAGAATTCTTACTATTGACTCTGAGGGGAGAAGGATTTCATATTTGCATTTTCATTCAGGAACACTACCTTCTAGCAGATGGCTGCCTTAGGGAAAAAGTGATTTATAGATATTCTTTGGCTGTGGATTAATTATTACATAATTGTATAAGTAAAGCCAAGTGTATTTAAGCACTTTCTTGAGTCTAAATACAGGCTCTAAGACAGTCAATCTTACAAATACACTTATGTCCTAACTTTTTCAGTATTCTGCAAGCATCCTGAAGTGATGATCATCTGTAAACAATCTACTATGATTTTCTGTTTCAAACTAGTGTTTTTCTTGATTCAAGGCCATGGAAATTTGTCATTCCATTGTCTTTTCCTCTTTCCTCAGACTGTGTGAGATATTTTTGATTTACTTCTTTCTGAGGGAGTCCCTGCCCGACAAGAAATAAATATATCTCTCTTTTAATGCTCTTTCTCCCCTTGGGTGTCTTTCAAATGCTTTTAACTAGACAGGATTTTGCTGGAGTAATCTATCAATGTTAGTAAGACCTTGTTCAAGTTGTAGATGCTGGTAGTAGCAACATGACTGGCTCTGAAGGAGGTTAAAAGAATGTTAACCTTCCATAAAGCCATGTCTGTTTCCCATAGGGATGCTCATCTAGGTTTGACAAGTTTAATTAAGGGGGCTGGACAGAGTTTGGAAATGTTCCCTGAGTTTCCTAACTGGGAAACAGTTTGGGTGTGGATAAAAGCATGTGCTTTAGTTGCAGAGGATGAAAATGGAAACAAGGACAAAAAAAAAAAAGCCAAAAAACAAAACAACAAAAATCCAAACCATTTTCTACTGTTATCTGCAAAAGAGTCAATTATTAATGCAACTACAAAATTATAGAAGGTTTTTTCTTTCTCTTCAACCGAGGTGAAGATGGAAGGGAAAACCAAGTATCTGGCAGTGAAACTCATGGTTTTCTACATCTACCTCTGGTTTTTCAGGTTTAGAATCAAACAGTAAACCCTTATAGAATCAGACAATGAATTACTATATATTTTTAAAAGTAGTAATTATAAGAAATCGGATATTGAAATGTCAGTTCAGAAACAGTTCATAGTTTTCTGAATAATTCTGAAGGGATCAATTATTGTATCGCTGGAGTCTAGCTATAAAAGATCTAAAGTGGAAAACTGAAAATGATAAATATTATTTCCTGTGTTCTTTTTGTTTTATACATAATGTTTTTTATTTTCCTTATTTTATTCCTGTACTATAATGGCCATTGTGTCCTGGATATTTATGTGGAGCAGATATATGTGTATATTACTACTATTATTTATTATAGAAGAATGCTTTTAGGCTGTGTTGTGGTGATAACAGGACTGAACAGCTGGACGCACTGATAGGTCTTCCAAGGAAAGAAAGTATTTCAAGTAACACTTGAGTACATAAATACTTGTGTTTCATTCAGGAGAGACTCAGGTGCATATCCATTACACCTTGCAACTCGGGGCCAAGACAGAGATGCCTGGGCTAACTCCGAGGTAGTTGATATGCCAGGATGCTTTACTGCAGCAACATGCAGAGAGATTATCTACCAAGAGGTAGGACCTAGTTACTCCTGTGTGGGAATATGTGAACTGTACCTGAGCTTTGCACTGAAAGAAAATGGATGCAACTACCTAATCTATTAGTGTGGTTACTTGCCTGACCTGGCAGAAATGTTCTACTCAAGTCCATGTCATCCCATTACTACATACCCCATACTACTGCATATTTTTCATAAGGTGCTGCTTCATAAAGCAGATGGAAAGAAGGGAGCAAAGTTATGAATCTCCTTGAACAGAACAATGAATTAATTCCAGATGAGATGCTGTTCTAACTATTCCCTGAAGGGGCAGGTTGTTTCAGGTGTGAGTGCTTGCTGGTGCAGGTGCTGTGGGTGGGGTAGGCAGAAGGATGGTCTTCCATGCCTTGCAGGGCCACGGGATGGGTGCTGAGCTGCTCAGGCTGAAGTGTTTCTGAGCATGTCCTGCCACAGAACTGGTACAGCTTAGACCTCTAAATTAAATATATTGGTATCTTCAGATTCTTAAATCTCCTCTTCAGTAACAGAGAGAATTCTCTGTACATGCTTTCATGTCTGGACCCCGGGACATGGTTTGATGGTAGTAAATGCAGACCAGTGGTGTTTGGCAAAGACAACTTGCTTAAACCCAGCAGCCGTCACTGAAAATGTTGCTTTGACTCTATTGAATATTTGGGAAATGGAGGAGGAAACTGACTGGGAAACTAAACCATCCTTCAAGTTGATGAATTCCCCTTTTTGCAGCTGATATTGTGATCTAAGGCTAAAAATTACAGCCACTATGGTAAATCAATCCCACTGGAATTAATTTGGGGAAATTTTGGCATTAATTACCTTGTTTCTTGTTAGGATCAAAATAGATCACAACTCATTCTAAGAATAATTAGTGACTATTTGAATGAACAAAAGCCTTGACATATGGGGATGTATCACTGCAATCCAATATTTATAAAGTGCTGGGTTTACATTAATAATGAAATGTGGTTATTCCCACGAGAGCTATTTTATTTTTTTCTACTTTAATGTTTTAATTAATGGACTTGAAATTGCAATTTGTTAAAATGCCAGCAAATGAAAAATATCTTTTCTGATGAATCCCACCTGTTAAAAGACAGCAAAGAGGGACTTCATTTAACTGGTTTTTAACTGTTAATTTTAACCGTTTTTCTGTTAACCCACCAACTATTAACAACTTAAAAAATTCCAATATCCACAAACCTCATCCCACCACATTCCTCTGTCAATTTTTTTAAAAAGACAGTTCTGGGGAGAGAGGGTGGGAATGACCCTTTGAAAATATCTGTGTTTACGTTTAAAGACTGGGAAAGAAATAAAGACACTGCTTAAAAAATACCTTTCTCATTTCAGCTCCCATGTTCTTACGTAATTGCTTGGGAGACTTAATTGGACTTTGGGGAGCAAAGACTGTTTATACTGTGTGTTGCAGGCTGATGTGACCTGCCTTCTAAACCAAAATAATTCTGATTGACTGTATTAGTCTAGCGCTGCGCTAAAGGATAAGAAGCCCTGCTGAGAGGTTATTGAATGGTTTTCGGTGGTAGCCGGTCTTAGATCATGCATATACAAACTGCCATCCCTTCCTTCCCTCCCTCCTCTCGTGTTCAACTCTTGGATCTGGTGGAATACTGTGGATTTGCTGTTGCATGTTCCAGGGGAGCAGTGCGTCAATGAGCGATTTTTATTGCCAGGAGGACCCAGTTTTGGGGTCATCTTAGGAAATATTTATGCTAGTTCTTAGATCAGTTAGTCTTTCTATTAGCTAAATTATTTACTGTGTCCCTAACATGCGAGGACTTGTAGATGCCTACAGTCATGCAAAATATTGACATAAACTGCACTTTTAAAGGTATTTAACTACCTGCAGAGATTCAGAGAATTCCAAATAATGGCATGAAAAGATATCCACGACATGCATCATTTGTTTCTCCTATCCCCTGAGGTAAGGAAAGGCAAAAGTTCTGCTTCTGTTTTGGTTTTAAACTATGCATGGCTGCAGATTGATGCCTGTGCCCCCTCACTGCTTTTTTTTTTTTTTTTTTTTACTGTGTGCTCTTTGTTGGTTTGTTTTCATGCTGAATGAAAGCCTGCAGACCAAGTTACCCTATAATTTTGGATAATTGGGTTATTCATTTTAAAACTCATAGCTGGTAGGAGGAAATAATCACCGTGCCCGTATGAATTAGAAAGGTGCCATTCCATTGAAACCAAGGTGAGACCATTTGTTTCTGGAATACCAGCAAGAACTGAGCTGCTGGAGAATGAATGCCTTTTGAGATAAAACTAGACTAAACAGCTTTAAGCTTCCCTTTACTTGTTGGTGCCTGCAGTTCTGAACATTTTAATTGAAGTTTTTCTTTTGTTCCACATAAAAGAAAGCTTTGTCCATCTGTTAAAAATGAAATGTTTTTTTGTTTAAAAGAACACATTTTGACAGTCGAACTGGAATGTGTTATTTTAAAAGCATTTGGTCATATCCTGAGTTGGTGTAAAATCAATACTGAAGTTAATGAGAACTATGCACCGCAAAAGAATCTAATTCATTTACCTCTCCCACCACGCTTTATTTATGAGAGGGCTAGTGTTTAAGTATATCCTAAGGTAAGCAACACCATTTTGATTATCATACAAGTGATCGTATCTGTCTCTTTTGATCTGTGAGATGTGGAGTCGTAGACCCTAATTAAAAGTTCTGGGTTTGAACATGATATTTCTGCTTTGCTTTTTCTGCCTTCAAAATACGTATATATTCAAGATTTTAGAAAATTATTTATATAGTAATTACAGAGTGGAATCCATAAGTTTAAATATCAGATATTCTTAAAATATATCTACTTGAATGTCTTCAAATTTCAGCATCTCTAAACTTCACTGCATGTGGAAGGCTGCAGTACACAGATGACAACACTAATATTTAAAGCTGAGTATCTAAAAGATTGGCTTTATTAATAAAACATTCTATCAGCAAGCAACTGAATACATTTTAACATCCTTTATCAGATGTCCAAAGAAAGTGATGAATTCTAAAGAAAGTAAGATGATGTTGTCACTGTTTTTAATAAAAGACAAATACTTCAGGGGATATGTTTCTATTTCCTTCCTGATAATGACTACGTTCTTGCACGACTCTACAGAATACAATGAGCTCCTGAAGGGTATACAAAGTTATAGCTGCACTCGTTGAGAACATTTCCTTAAATGTGAGCTCTCTAATATTACACAAAACCTTTCATAATCTATAAAATCTTAGACTAAGTGAGTTTTTCTTTGGAGGTGGTCAATACCATTATTGCTTTTGAATATAAGCTGACTGACTGTAAGATGCTTAAGAAATATGGAAGAAGCAAATCTTTAGTACGTGTAAGAAGAGCAAAACCAAGAATAAGAAAAACAAAAAATGACAAAAGTTTAATTAATTCCAGGAATAATCACTAATTATTAAGTGAGTTTAAAGAGGTTTACATTAGTGTATAATATTTACTTTGTTAAAGTGAGTGCCTAAAAAAGATATTATATATAATTATTATTATTGAGTAATATGAATACATTGAATAGTGTTACCTGTGGACTAACAATAATAAGGGGGCGTTTAATGAACTCATTCATCGATCATGAAGGAATGATAAATGGAGGCATTTAAAATGTGTTAGGTAAACCTCAGGTAAAACATGTCTACCTGAGAAAATAAAAATGGAATATAAAAATACAGGAAGGAGACAAGAAACCTGGGTGGATAAACCCCTGCACTTTATAAAAACTGGCTGACCTGCAGCTCAGAGCATAAAACCAAAATTTCTCTCCCATTTGAAAATATGGATGACCAGGATCTTCTGAAGGTAAGTTCGTTTTCTTCTTATTTTAGGCCATTTAGCAATTGTACAGGCACATCTCAGCAAGAAGAAGAACTGCAGAAATTGAGATATTATAAAGAATTAAAAAAAATAAGTATTGTGTTACATATGTGTGTGTTTAGATATATGCAATCAAAGTTATTGTATAGCTGAATGGTTCAAATTACCTACAGATCAGAGGACACTTTCTCCTTTTTACAGCCTTTCTCTTTCCCTCAAAATACTGTGTACTGGTAGAAGAGGTTGGGAAGCTGATCCAACTGTATTTGGTGCTTCACATCCGAGGGAGGGGGGAGCAGGAGTGTTTCATGGCAGCTGGGAAATGTGTATCTAGTATCAGGGAACTTTATTTAATGCAATTTTTCTTCCTTGCTGTCCCGCCTCTTTTGATTTTTCTGTCATGAGAACCAAGAGACTTTTTGATCCTACACCAAGCATATCTTAATCTCACACCTCCAAAAAGCGTATTTTCCCCATCATGTGGCCTGACACAGTGGTGAGTCTCTTAACAGTCACTTGATCCAAATTATCACATCTCTTGGAAATGCGAGCACATCTCTTGCCTATGAAAATCGGTACCATTTTAGAAATTAGCAGAACAAATAAAAACCCAAGAACTAGTTTTATTTTTATGTAAATAATGGACAAGACAAAAACATAGTCTGTTTCATTTGTGTTTAAAGATATTATTCTCTGTGGGATGTGCTAGTAGAAAGCCTGTGGAACTGATCAGAGGATTAGCTTTTACACCAGCTGGTATTATTGAGTGAGAGAAAAAAACAGTTCTAATTCAACATATTTCTGAAAGCAGCTGTGTCATTCAACCTGACTCCCCATAAGCCCACTCCAGTTCCATTTCCACTGAAATTTAAGGAAACTTCGAGTAATAGTTTTCAAAATGTCTGTATTCGTAAAGTTGGCTGACGAATCTCTGAAATTAGATGTGCTTATCGCTTCATCCTAATCTAGAAAAAAAATAAGTCATAAAACCTAAATATATTTTATAAAGGGATGTCTAGAAATAATTTATTTGGAAAACCAAATTGTCCTCTCTTCTGGCTGCTCAGCAGGAACACATCTGCTGAAAGTCAGTGAGTTAAGGGTCAAAAGAAATTTATATTGCCTCGAGTAAAACTTTAAAATATATTTCTGTTATAATTTGTTCTTTGAATTGATTTAAGTAGCAAGAAACACTGAAATAATCTCTTACATAAGTTTTTAAATTAGTATAGTCTTTCAAGGTATATATATCTTGCGCTCATGCTGTAGCAAGTAAATGAGTCTGAATTCTTGTAGTATGTAGCAGCTCCAAATGAATTAATAATGGAAGATTCAGGGACACAATGTGAGAGACTGAATATTAATTTCAGACAGGAAAAAATGGTAGAGACCTTGGTATAGTGACCGAAGAGCCAAAGATGGGCAGTGAGATTTGTTGACTGAGAAAGTGATTGAGGAAGACTCAGCCTGTCTCCTCGCTGAAAGTAGGCAATGGAGGCTGATGAAGAGTGCCAAGCCTACATAGTAACTGCGTGTTATTGATTCATAACACCAAATGCCTTTAAAAGTGGAATTGTCTATTATTTACTTGTTGAAATGTCTAGACTTCATATGAAGCAAAGCATGAGAATGGCACCAGTTTGAGAAATATTGCTATGATACTTAAAATAGCAAAACTAATATTAGGAAAAAAACAGTACTGATTTCAACATGTGTGCAAATAATAGAAAAAAGGAGGTAATAGTAATGAAACTGGGATATTGAATTATAGACATATTTTCACTTGTAACTTTCTTCTGCTGCTTTTCCAATATTAAGGAATGATGGTATTATTGTTTAGGTTCGATTGGCCAATGATGGACAAGAGGTGCTCTCCTCCGTCTCTTTCTCTGAGAGGAGGGAGAAAGATAGAGATGTATCAGTTTAGAAGGAACTAAATTAATGAAATAACGACGTAATAATGACATAGATACAATATATACAAAATCAAATCGAGCTCTCAGGATGACATCACTGGCAGGCACTGGGGAAGTCCCAGACTGGATTTAGCAATGGATGGGAACTGGATTCAGGATCTGGAGTCAGGAACACACGGATTGGGATCAAAGACAGATGAACAGACAAGGTCCTACTTGGATATCAGCCATTGAGGAAAAAGCTGATCCCTCAGCTTTTATAGTAAGGATAGGACAGATAGGATGGAACACCCTGTTGGTCAGTTTTGGGTCACCTGTCCTGCCTGCTCCTCCCGGTAGGTGTGACCCCTCTACACTTTTTCCAACCCTCCAGCGGGGCAAATAGTGAAGTTATCAGACCTTGGTTGTTATAGCAATCAGTATAAGCAAGAGCCTCTCTACATAATATTCCTGCAACTGTTTTCTGTACAATATGCTGTTACTGAACAGAAAGTTTGTTCTGTTTTACCTCAAACCAGGACAGATGGTGACCTCATTTCTCTGAGAAACAGTAGTCTGTGTAAGGATGGACCTACAAGCTGCAGAAACCAATCCAAGGAAAGCTCATGAACTGCATGATTTCCCAACTCCTTTTCCCAGCTGCTTCTTTTGTGGATAAAAGTAAGTATATATGACCACGTTTCAAACCTATGAAGGTTAAATTTGGATATCTTTATGATATTGCAGCGTTACCCGGGGTTGCTGTTATGCTTGAGACTTGTGTGGGTCCCTACAACTGTCTGCCTACTGGAGCCCCCCTACTGCTTATGCAGTGTATCTGATTTCAACAGTAAAATTCATATGGTTAATATTTGTAGAATCCAAGTATAGATCTCTAATGTAGTCTTAGTTTGCTGTTTTCGATTACAGAAAGAAATTCTTACTATCCTTATACTCAATGGCCTCCATACTGAGAATAATTCCGCAAGCCAGCAATCTGGTGAAATCTAACTTCCTGTGGATTTTGCCTCATGTCTGAGCGCTATGGTGTTTAGTATGCTGTGCACTACAAGTAAAATTTTCCCTCCCCTATTATTAAATTCATAGCTCCTCTTGGTAGCTCAACTCCTTTGGAGATACTGGAGAAAATACCTTTGCGTGGTTTCACTAATCTGTAGAAAATGAGATATTTGAAAACCAGGATTTCTCTCAAATTAGACTTAAGTGTAACGGTGACTTCGGAACTGCTAGAGAAGAAGGGGACAGACTGATTTACACCTGAGGAGTGTGATAAGTGTTTTATATCCTGGTGTACTGTTTAATTTCATGCATGTGCAAAAGTCTTGCTCATTTCAAAACCTGGAAAATGGCCTAGAGAGTTACCATCCTTATCTCCAAATTTAAATTTACTGCAGGAGATGAAAAATAGCATTTCAATGCAAACACTCAGCAAAACATGGGAAAGTAACTTTAATTTAATAAGCCAATTATTTCCCTATTAATTAAATGTGTATTGATTGTTGCAAGAACAATTATTGAGTTTAGCAAGTATGAAAGAGATTAATCTAGTTGCAATCTAATTAGTTCAGAATTGCACGGGCAATACAAATACATAATTAAAAGGAACTGCACTTGTAGGAAAGTTAAGGATTTATTAATGAAAAATACTGTAATTGTATGAGTACATATTGTACGATTTACATAAGAATTCAGGGAAGCAACAGTTTTAGAAAACTGCTAGTTTATAATCTCTCTAGTTGCCTAAAGATTACACTCACACATGTGAAGACAACAACGATGAGACAGGTACCAGTCGTGCTTATAGCATCTGTCTTAAACTATTTTTATTTAGTAAATAACAAGCACTTTCCTTACCACCAAAGCACTGAAAACCTGCTCTAAAGAAGAACAAAAATGCTGCGCTGTCAGTGGATGGCCGAAGAAGAAAATAATTGATAAAACTGCCTGTCATTAAAGCATTGCGTTTCTTCTTGCAGAGGAGAGGCCGTGTAGCCAAGAGCAAGATGGATGGGATCTGTTCTGCCAGAGGATCTGATGAAAGCCACCCAGCGGGATGCGTGGAACCGAGGGGTGAGTGGTGCAGGCTGAACGGCCTCTCTTCCCTGCACGGGCACACACAGCCCCAGTCATGAAAAAAAAGCTTACACTGTAATTCCTAAATGTTATTAAATTGAAATGGTTTCACTGACAGGCTTGAATGATTTTTATACAGGGATTTTTAAGGAGATGGACCATAAATTTTAGCAATGCTGGGCAGTATTTTATAACTCTATAGGCCAAATGAGGTTTGTGGGTCATTTTGAAGCCCTTGCTAGCTAAACAAGCAAGCAATGTGTTTAACTCTATTGTCATTAGTAGGAAAGGAACTGTTGAGATGTGTCTCATAAAATGCTTAGAGAAATTTGGTGAAGCATTATGTTTGGAGCAAAACAAAAACAATCAATCAAGGAGAAAGGAGGGATTAATCTTCTTGCTGCAAGATCACACAGAAGGGACTTAAAATGTCAGGTAGTTCAGAAGAGCTGTTGTTAAGCATTTAAACTTTTCCAAGTGTACTCAGACAAGAGCTAGTATTATAAGATGTGAATTTTTTTTTTGCTGATAGAATACATCTAGTTGTCTGGTGATCAGATGCAGTAGAAACAGAGATGTAGAGTAAAAAGAAAGTAGAAAAGAATTCTTAGAAATTTTGAGCATGTTAATGAAAGAAAATGACTTCTCTCAGATACGTGGCGTAGGAAAAACAGTGTATGTGTGAAAGATAAAATAGAATAGATAATATTTGGAAAAGAATTTGCTTGTGTCTGAATCCTGAGGAAATTTTCTTCAAGACTGCATTTTCATTACTGTTTTAAAACTGCTATTGGTTCATACAGCTTCCCAAAATCTGTTACAGAAATTTGTTGGCCCTATTAGTAACTGTCTTTCAGAACATAAAACAATAAAATGACTTGTCCAAGGTCAGAGCGGATCAATAGTGTCAGTGGGGATCAAATCTCATGAACTCCTGTTTTAGTTCTTTGCTTTTCTTACTAAGCTGTTTCCCATCAATTTCTTCGGATATGACAATTCAAAGCCAGTCAAATAACCGTGCATATTTCATCCTTGCTTCTCCTTTGTACTCTCTTCAAACATATTTATTTTTCAAATAGAATGAAACTCCATCTGTCTCAATTTGTTTGAGTTCTCTCTCTTTCACACTCTTCCCCATTAAACATTCTAGGTCACAAGCTCACTGCAGATTACCGGCTCCTTGCCCACTTCTTCCTCCCCATTCACAGTTTCAGTGCCGGGAGAGCAGGGGGCAATTAGCAGTCTTCTGCAGCAGCTCTTTCATCCACTGAAGACACAGACTGTGCATTACTGGCTTTTAGAGTGAGAAACCCAGTAGTGCCCCTTGACCTATCGCTCGTGTGTCAGTGGAAGAAGCTGAAACAGCTGTTTCTCAGAGGACAGCAAATGTATCAACAAAACACTTTGTTGAGATAGCTACCTGGCGCAAATCTAGCCTCTGTACCTAGATGTGGCAAATAAAGGCTATTTTGGGTTGACAAATATATAATAACTCGTGTGTAGAGATTTGTAAAAAGCAAAGTTTGTTCTGCACAACTTCAGTCTTTTCAATGTGCAAGGCCTAGGAAAAGTTGGTGTTCTTTTAGGTCAAGGAGATGTGGTTTGCTATGTTTTCTCTTAAGGCAAATTTTGTGTAGGATCCCTCTGCTCTGGGTCTGTGTGTCCTGACGCAGCTGCTGCTCTCTCTTCCTGTTCCCTTTCAATTTCTCCTCTGTTTCTCTTTCCTACTTGTGCTTTTTTGTTTATTAAACTAAACTAACTTTTAAAAATTTTCCCCAGTGCATGTTTCTGCAAGTTTTATGTGGTGGCAGGTATGGGCAGAGTGGTAGGTTTGTAATCAAACGTTCATAATGGTTCTTGCATTTGTGTACTTAAAAGTCATACCAAGAGGAGGAGCAGAAAGTACTAGCTTTAAAATAGCTGTATTCTTATATTCCTAAGAATTACTGGGATATGGGATATTCCTAGCATAAGTTAGACCTCAGTTCCATCATCTTCCTTTCTTATTTGATTGCATTCCCTTTTAGCCATCACTGATCTAGGCTAAAACCTACATTAGAGCAATATTCAAAGAATGAGAAAATCTGAAGAAAACTATTCAACATTCATTATATATGTATTTGTATGAAAATGGATGAATAATAGGGAATAGCTAGGTAAACTCTTGCATTCTAAATATACTGTAAACCTAGCTAATGCATTAACTATTAACAATTCATAACTATGTATTCACAATATATTTATTGAAAAACAAGAAAGCAATCCTCTGAATGTGTGTTTTCAGCACAAATATTGCAATGATGGAAAGTATTTTCTTCTCTTGACATGTGTTTGAATAACTGGTTCTGAAAAATCACCTCTCAAACTTGACTGATGGTGTATGATATCGTAAAGTAACAAAAATGTGTGTTCAACATACATCCATCTGCAAAAATGTTGATCCAATTTTTGTAGCATCTTAAAACACAAAAATCTCTTAAACCTGTTTATATAGAAGCAGCTTATTTGACTCATGTATAGTTTTGCAGGCATTTGGTAAGGAAGAAATCCAAAATTAGAGACTGAAAGGTGTACATTTCACAGTGGGAGCATCTTGTAAGGGCATAAGCTGTTTTTTAAGCATGTGGGTAGTTCAACATTTAACTAACAGCAACGAGAAAATGTATTTCCATTTCCAGTTTCCTATAGGCACAGTAGAATGCGGTAAACTGAGGTCATTATATCCTACTGTACAGACTATAGATTACAGGAATTCAGTATGTTTCAGCTGCAATTTATTCTAAATCAGCTATTGTTAAATGCGGTAGCTTAACCTTTTTGAAAGTCTTATTTGTACTCCCTAGAGCCTGTGGTGCCAATTTAGGCTAAGTGTTGGACAACCATGCATATTTTTAAGCAAATTAAATTCAAGCTGTAAAGACCGGAACAGAGCTCCTTACAGAGTGATTGGACAATAGAAATTTTCACTTTGCTGCAATTTTTTTACATTGCAATAGAAGGTCGTATTGCATGTGATTCATGGCATAAATGGTTTTGATATACCCCATCACCTTTCAAGACTTCCTTGGGTAAAGTTTTTAAAGATTAGGAAAGCTCTCTAGAGTAACAGGGCCTATTAATCCTGAAGACTCTCTACTTGGGAGAACAGCTGAAAATACAGAAATTTCAAGAACATGTGGAAGGCAGAATAAAGCCCAAAACATACATAATGCTAAACAGTACCTAGTAGAGCTATTCTAATCTCACCGGCACCATACCCTGGGAGCTATAATAAGTGTAGGGCTGTGAGGGAAGATCGAACAGACACGTCTGGGGTAATGATTTTGGGTCTCCCAATTTAGACATAGCCAATTTTGCCTGTAATTTTCTCTGATACTATGGGAAATATTTGCAGGATTCAATTGATATCTCAAAAATTGAATATTGATTAATTTCATTTGATCTATCTTTTTTTCCCCTGCTACAGTTACTCTAATTCTGTTGCTGAATGTGATACCATGAGGCTACAGACTGCAGTGTGTAGTTAAAGTGTGTTCTGACTAATGGAGACAGAGTTAAATCCTATTTCTTGACCATCAGAGGTCGATGTGTTGCTTTAGCACTGGCACTGTTCAGTGCTACAGGGCAGGAACACTGAAGAACTGATAAATAAAATGGCCAAAGGGAGGATAATCCTTTGAAATGTGGAGGGGGAGACAGAACATACTTTTTGAAATATGTTTGGCTAAAAAAATTTTCACAGAATTTCATTTTGGCCCTAAAGATCCAGCATGTATGTGTTTGAGGTTGTTTTCCTTGTTTGCTTTTTTAGCAGTGTGTTCAACAGTATGGAATAATTTTGTGTTGTATCCTCCCCAGAAAACAGTTTAGGTGAGAAACAGAAAACATCAACATTGCATGTGTAGCTGCCACTGTATGTTTGTGCAGCTTGTCTGAAGGCTACACAATAGTGAATTTGATGAAAACATATTATTTAAAATGAAGAAAATAGATCAAGCAGAATAAAACAGCCAGAAAGAGCATGTTTGTGACTTAAGGTGAATACTTCTGCAGTTCAAATGGTAATATTAGTGTTTTAGGAAATAAAAGGAAAAGATAAGCCAATAGCGAAATATGTAGGACATAGAACAAATCTCCCTGTATTGTATTCTGACTAATATCATCATATATGTTCAGTAAAAGACATCATCTGTCACTGGATTTTAGATCCTAGCTTTAACTATTAGAATGGGAGAGTAATTTTAAGACATTCTTCAGAATCATCTGGTGAAAATACAGCAGGTAGATAATCTTTTCTCAAAGTAACCCTCAACTTACAAATAAGGTGTAAGAACTGATTTCTGTAGTTACTGTCTCAAACAGAAAATAAAAAAAATCTTTTTTCTTCCACTCCAGATGCTACATTAGAAATTGATACTACATCACACATTTTTTTAGGTGAAACCGTTCATTTTTTTCAAATGAGTTTCTACATTTAATGCAAGATGTAGCCTCTGTAGTTGACTCTAGTTGCCACCAGAAGAGCAACATGCATCATAATGTAGTACACCTTTCCTGAGAGTCCGTCACCACTTAGAGCTCCCATTTAGATGGGTGAGATTATGGATGATGGTTTCTGAGTGCTGCGCATCTAGTTCATCGCAAACATTCAGAGTTGAATTTTTTTTTACATTCAATTATTGTTTTTTAGCAGAACTGTCTGCTGCCTTCATCTTTGGTTTTGACGTGCAACATTAACAAGGAGAGTATTTGCGATATCTATTGCCAAGCAAGTAGTTTTGAAAATAGATGTTAACTGGATAGTCAATGTAGCTAACAGATGGTCTTGTAACATGCTCTTTTGAATCACTAAAAAAGAAAAATAGATTCACTTGAGCTTCTTTCAGCAGACGAGCTCTATGACAAACAATAGAATCCTGCTGGTTCCTTAGTCAATTGAAAAAAGTACATTGTCTGTCTCCAGAAGACAAGGAGAAAAACAAATTTCCTAGGAAAAAGAGCCCGTAGGTGATATCTGCCCTCTTAGTCTAACTCAGTGTGCCTGAGAAGAAATATGAAGAGCGTAGTCCTTCAGTACACCTATGCTATTGCGATGCTATATTCTAAATGCTTCTTTTTTATTTGGTATTTTGAAAACACCGTTTATTCCTAATGACAGCTAGCACACAATTGATCATTGTCAGCTGACAGATGGCAATGAGTTTGAAAAATATTCTCTTTATAAACATTTTCTTTGGATGCATTCACATTTTCTATACTTTATTGTTTTTTCAGCCTTCAAAAACAGAATTAATACAAAATCAGGATCTTTTCTTTTTAAAACCTCAACTCATCTGCTGTTCATAGCCTGTGGCATGAACAACTAGTTATTGTGTTGCAAACAGGATCATAACAAATCTGGATCAGCAAAAAGAGAATATATGAAAATTCCCTGAACCTAATTTTCCCGTACTAAACCCCAGGAAGTCACTGCTAAGCAGTAGCTTTCTACAAATGATAACTTGTGCTTTGGGAATGTTTTCTACTCACTTTGCATGAGTGCCAGCAAGCCCTTCAATTGACCAAATAATTTTGTCATTTGTTTTGCTGCTTCTAAAGTCTTTACAAAATAAGCCTGTCCAGTTATTTAAGTGTGCTTGGTCCTGAGATCATGTTTGCCAACTCTTAATTTATCAGTTACATAGTTAGTAATTTAACTATGGCTTAAGAAACGCAACATTTAGGCTTTTATTTTTGTATGCTTCTATTTTTAATAGAATAGGACTTCTGAAAACTTTTAGACTCTGAAGAGGGCATCTAGACTTTAATAAGCAGGACTTCCAATAAACTTCAAACTGATCTGAAGGAGATGGATGACTTTCAGTTGATTAAAACATCCATTTGTGACTAGGTTATTAAAGATGTCGTTTGCCAAGACGAAAGTGCTTTTAAAAGCACTATTTTAACAAGTCCACCCTATTTCTTTCCACAGACTTGGTCAGTGAGCTTCATCCATGTATCAGCATAAATTGACAGAGTCGAGTGAAATGCATGGCAAGATGTCTGTATTGATTGGCAGACATGGCCCGTGAAGCTATTATGGGCACGCAGTGAATTACCCTTTCAGAAACTGATTGGCATCTTTGCAGCCATAAGCAGCTTGATGAGGGCTAATGTGAGGAGGGAAGAGGTTCCAGCACATGTCCTTGATGATATAGGTATATATCTATTGATTTTGAAATGGGAATGACAATGTCAGTGTGTTGTACGTGTGCTCTGTGTAGCAGATAAAGGAGCCATGTTCTCTAGTGGGAGATGCATGTCTCTTCCTCATTTTGTCATTCATTTTCTACAGGTTTCTTATTCAGTTCTGGGAACAAATTTTGATAGTGAAATGCTTAGGGATGTAAAAATTTCAACTTCTTGTGATAGCAGCTTCAGAAGGTATTGGAGTCACGCTCAGAACATAATACTCATAGTAGAGACATAAACATGCACAGTTTTCTATAAAAAGATGCAGATGCTACAGAAATGAAACCTGCGTCTCAATATCGATGAGGTTTGTTTTGAGAAGAGAAGGAAAAATAAGCTAATATAGTTAAGCCTCTAGTTCTGAAATTTTAATATTTTTTTGTGTTCTGAGACTGCTTCTGGCTCTGAAAATACTTTGCAACTGTTAGAGACCTCAGAAAAAGATCAAAATGAAGCAAAATGTCCATTTTTCAAAATATTGTTTCAAATAATATGATACAATAATTTTCTGGTTTTCTTGCTTTGCAAACTGAAAAAAAAACCCAATTCTTATATTCTAATAACCTTAATAATTAAAAAAAAAAAATCCATCCTTTAATTCCCAGCAAGCTAAAAACTAAACTTCCCCCCACCACTCCTTGCACCCTTTTTTCTTTATAGTAATAACATATACTAGTTTCTGTAATATCTCACAAAAAAAAAGAATAGGTAACTCACACTTGTAACATTATGCAGCCATGCTACATGTACTCAGGTAGTAGTCTTTGCCAATGTCCTTCAAAGTGGAGTTAGTTTCTAAACAGTAATTCGTTGTCTCAGCGTTATAAATCTGGCTTGGTGATCGGTACAGATGCGGTTTATTTTGTGTCACTACCCACGTTTTCCCTCCTTTCCACATTTTTCTGCCACAGTATGGAGACTTTTGACATACTGCATTTGTCTATTTAATCATGAATTTCAATAATTGTTTTATAGGAGCAAAATTGTTCTGCTCTATAGTAATTAAGAATCCACAAAACAAATCCTCCAAGGCTGCGATAGATTCAGCTCCCCGGTTTTTGTTTGAAGTTCCTTCATTTCTCCTTCAAGTTAAAACTTTGTCTTGGGGAGGGGGAAAAAGCAAAGCAAAACAACACCTATATATAAAGAGAATAAAATCCTTAATTAGTAATCAGGGAGAGGAGACTCTTGAAGGAGATATTAGTGAAGAATAAACACTATGCAGTAATAAATGCACTCAAAAATAACATTGCATAAGCGATGCAAGGAGGAAAAGAAAAACATCATTAGGAGATTCATCAAGGAGATTCGTGATTGTGTATTTTTTTCAAATATGATGAGAGTAATGTTAACATTTATCCAGAACATTTTTTCTTTTAGTGCCACTTTGAACTGAGTGCGGTACTTCATACGTTGTACAAAATATATCCTATTAACCTTTCTCCCTTTGTAGGAAATCAAAATGATCCCTACTCTTCTCACAGCCTCTGCCAAATAACAGCTCTGCCACAGAAGTTTGCATTTCATAGACTTGGCTCTATTTCAGATGACTGACCCAAAGGAACTTTGCTCAGAGTGTCTAATTTACCTAAGAACCTTCTACCAGAGGTTTTATTGAAAACTGTAAGATCAATACTCAGATGACTCATTTTTCCAGAATCTCAGAATATTGTAACCTTTAAAGAAGCAATGGTACAGATTTTTGATTTTATAGTAAAGAAAAAGTGCTTTAAACTATTAGGAGATATATTAACATGTAGTGTGAGAAAACTAAAAGGAAAAATAACGTACCCAAGAAGCAACTTGCTAGTCGCTGAAAGTTGTTCATGGGACGAACAAGGCAGCTCAGAGCATCTTGTATTATTCAGTTGTGCATCTTATACATCTCAGTTACCTGAATGTCATATTAGTGTCAAACTAGCATCTTTTCCTCATATTTATGTAGCTCAAATTCAACTTGTGCTATGTTGTGCTATATTTCAAGTTGGAAATTAGGAAGTCCTGTAACAGCTGGGTTTGGGGGAGTTGTTTTGTTTTGATTTTTACACTCTTCATGAAATCTGCCTTGCCACTTCCAGCGCTACCGTCCCACACTGTGCACAGTGAAGTAAAGAAGGGAGAGTTAGACAGTTGAGATGGCTTCTGTTGTATCTGTTGCTCTTAGAGCAATTTGTTGTTGAGTAAGAACTGCAGAGTAGTCTGGGAGGTCCTGTGGTGTCCTAGTTTCTTATTACTCATAAAGATAAAATGGCAGAAATTGTTTCCAGCTTTAACTATTGTTTCTGTTGGGAGTCTAGCGAACTGAAAATAGTTTTTTTCTATTTTGCCTTCCACCCACATGTTGAAACTCCTGCCTCTGTCTTCATAACACATTGGCTAGTTGCTGGCTTTTGAAATGGGAAAGTATTACAATCCTGTTGCCCCCAGACTGCCTGCCAGTTTTTGCAAAATGAAGTTCACAAACATTGTTGTATGCTGAGCTTTCCGAGGTTCTCCCATAACATCAAGATTAATTTTGCTGGTAAGTGTTTCATATGAACCTTTGTAAAGGTTAAGATTCTGATTTCAGAATACAAGTTACAGTAATTGGAATTTATCCTCTGAGTTATTGTTGGCTTTTTCTATGAAGGTGTAGACTTGTTTTCAAAAGTCAAAATAAGCTTTTAAAATATCTGATTTTACTCCAACGCCACCCCACTTCTCAAAAAGCCTACTAACTTTCCAAAGCTTATGGTAAACAAGCAAAACAGTGCTAGCAATTTGTACATTTTTTTTCTTACAGACAAAAAAAAAAAAAGTAATGACTATCTGCATGTAAACAAGCATTGTAAGAGTCTGATTATGATTATTGCTCTTAGTTGCTTAACATCTGTCTACATCTTACTGTTTCTCCCTCCTTCATCTTAATCCATTTATCTCATTTTCATCTGGTATCTTTCTTGTTAAGAAGATGAGAGACTACAGTGGGAGATTACTCCGTGCTATGTTCTCTATGTCAATATAGTGACCAACGTTATAGTACTCAGCCTGGCTGAATGCTAAATTGCTTATTAAATCTGTGCTCCTAGTGAGGGACTGAATGTATATTCAGTTGCCAGCTTCCAATTTTTATATCAAATAAGGAAAAAGTCCCACAGATGACAGCCTCGTTCACTATGTGGCCCTAATTCATCCCTTGAGCACTGTCCATCCTACACAAAATGCAATTAAGTAATTAAAAACTGTATCAAAATGCATAGACACAGGGGGGTATAGGGAATTAAAAATGCACAGCCAGTGTTAATTCTAACATTTCTTCATTTTTTTAGTGCTTGACACTGCGGACTTAATGATCTTTTAACAAAGTTTTTGCATGTAGCTTGCTATGTTAAATTGAAAGAATCTTGGAATGGCTATTGTGGGGGGACAGCATAGAAGTCCATGTGGTTGGAGAGGTCAAGTCAACAGTTCAGACTTCTTTCTGTTCAGCTAACAAGATTTATAAGCAGTACAATTTATAAATTCTCACCCTCTATGAAGGTCAGCCACAAGAGGAAGATAAGGCATGTATTTTGCCAGGAGTTTCTGTATAGTATTTGCTGATAGAAAACTACACTATGTAAGAACTGTAGGTTTTATTCCAGATTTTCTGTATATCCACTCACCTCTTCCCTTTATGCTAACATGGGGTGCTCTAAGCTCTGTGGATGTTCTCCTGAACTCCTCCTGCTCTGCTCCCTAAGGTGTAAGATTATTAATTTCAAGAGCATTAGTTGTAAGATTAGTAATTTTAGTATGATTTTCCTCTGCCCTCTAATTTTTCAGTGTGACTATGACTATGTATGCCAGGGGAGCAGTCTACCTCTGACTTCAAAGGTCTGTGACAGGGACTAAGACCAGCCTCAAAATTAATGGTATAGGTGACAATCAGTTAGAAGTAGGCAGGATGGTACTGGCTTTATTTATAAAAGTGTTATGATAAAGTGGAATGTGATGAATATTTATCAGGATAAAATCTATAATAAATCTTAATATTTTTAAAGACTATAGTGAGACTACTTAGACCTTGGAGGACTTCATAATCAAAGCAAAACACACCTCGACATACTGTTATGACAATGTTTAAAAGCATCAGTGTGCAACATGTCAGAGAGATTGTGGGCATAAAGTGAAATAATTTTTATATTTTCCGAAGTAATTATATAATCCTTGCATTCATCATAATACTTGCTAAACTTACATCTACTAAAACCAGAAAATGTTTATATTTTATGTCCTTCTAAATGCATTTGAATGATTTCCCTGCTTTCTAATTCTGAATTTGAAGCACAATATCTGACTTTGCTGTCCAGTAGAATTATATTTTAAGTGAAAACCCGTGTAATTTTTCATGGATCCCTGCAGGCTTTCAGTTAGAGCTGTACGTCAGCACATAATGCAAGGTGCAACTGCTGTGTAGTCCATCAGCACAGTGACATTGGAAACTGGTTTTATAAGTTCTTTTTTAAACAAATGATTACACTTATTTAGAATCTATTGAGTCAATAATTGTAAACAATATGGGAATTTTCTCTGAAAATAGTCTGTAACTGAGGAACATGACAAATGTCTGCAGGAGTATGCAATAGTTTGAAACACCTAGAGGAAGAGGTGTGGCTTCAAAACAGACAAAATAACATTGAAAGAAAAGGAAATCTAATTGCAATAATTGTGATGTCAACAAAACATTTGTAGATATAGCCTTTCACCTAAGTAATCTAAAGTGTTACAGGGAGAAGAAAAGCCTCTCTTTTGTTAAAATAAATATTGTTTTCCTGACCTAGGTCTTGCTTTGTAGATTTTGAAGTATGTAATAGCCCCCAGGGGAGACAGCGCTGTTCTTGAAATGTGTGAGTCTAAGGCCTGAAGTGATGTTGAAAGGAATGACAGACAGGTGCCTCTTTGTATGTTTGAATGTAATGCTGTTTAAAAGAAAATGCAATGTTTAAATGGTCCCTGGTCCTTTTTTTTTTTTTTTTTGACATATTCAGATTGTAGTCAGCTCTGCAGGGAGATCTAGACGTCTATTCTGACAAACGGAAGACTGGGAAATATACAGACATTAGCAGAAGCCACAGATGAAATTTTCTTCTTCAATTACACGATAAGTTCTGTTCAAAAGAATAAAATATTGTATTCCATTTTCAATTTTAAATGTGAAGTTTCCTTTCTGTTCCTGTCCTGCCAGACCACTGATAACCTCCCAGCTGGAAGCTGTTATCAATGGGAAGGAGGTCGAAAGCACTGACCCCAGAAATGGGCAAGAACTTGAGACACTAAAGGCATGAAATTAAATCTAATTCAAGAAGGAAGTTTACAATGTAATGATTCCTAGAGTTTAAATCTGGGTACAAAATACTTACATTTCTAATATGAGTGTGTTTGAGAAAGGAAGTTTTCATAACAGTGAGGATTATTCTGTACTGTTTCTAGACTTGCTCTACTGAAGAACCAGGACACTTGCCTCCTACGCAGAAGTACAAAGGCAGCACAAAATTACCATCTCTGCATGTTGTAATGATGATGCAACACTTCAAAGGTATTGTAATAACAAAAGTATTATCTACATTTCCTTTAAGTACTTTGTACATTTGTTGTGTGTTAATCAGCTGAAGAATTTGCATGCGTTTCTGTCATGGAGTTATGAACATGTTCCTTAAACATTCATCACTTCTATGAAAATACATAGATAACTTGCCCCAAATAACTTTTTCACTTTCAGGAAAGTTGCATTTAAGTAAGCATATCTTGGGGTAAGTCCTGATATGACAACAGTGAGAAGAACTTATAAAAGATATTGTCTGGTTTTAATTTTTTATGTGTATTTTAAGACTAAATAAGAATGAATGGGACATCTGTCTCAGCCCCTAAGTTTCTCACCGTTGTGGTCTGGATAGTTCTAGATGTAGAAGTATTGCTAAATCCTTGCTCTGTTCTCGTATTCTTGCTCTAAACAACTGCTGCCTAGTTAGGCACATATGTGCTAATTCTTCTTTTGTTTCTCGAAGACACAATAGACATGTATGTAGAACAAACTGTACTTGCCTATGTTGTTAAAAGAATAGAAATTTGGTTGCAGACTTAAAAGAATTTCTATCTTTCATCTTTTAAAGGAACGTTTCTTTATGATTTTCTACACCATTCATTGATGACAAGAGTTAATGTTCCTAACAGAACTGTGGATAGGTATTTGTCTCTCTCAAATATGCCAGAATCAACACTGTAGTTTAAATGTTTTTATATTTTAACTCAGGTTTTATAGAGAGTTTCTTCATTTCAGAGATTAAATTTTACATAATGACCACAATGAAAGCATTGTCTGCAAGTACAAAAAAAAAATATTCCACTAATGAAAAAAACATTGAGTAAGGGTAAGGTAAGGATGGATGGATGAAAGACCATTGGTGAATTCTCAAAGAAATTTGGGTTGGGTTTCTCACCATTCAGTAGAATTGCATCAATCACCATTCACATCCCTGTTACCTAATACTTCATAATTGATTCACCCCATTTAACCTATCATCTTCAACATTCGACTCGACTGACTCTTTTGGTGCTTTATACAGCAGAAGTGTGAGGCACAGGAGCAAATCAAAGCAAGAAAAATCTTTCAAAGTGGTTTCTGTTAGCCAAGATTCAGCTGAGCATTTTTTTAACGTGTATAGGCTAGGCTGACTGTGAGGTGGGATTTTTCTGCATTAATTATAAGGCAGGTTAAATAGTGTCTGTTTTAGAATGGGTACAATCTTTAGCTTGTTGGCAAGCAGAGAGGTTCCAATTCTGCCTGTAAATGAAAGGAACTAGTGTTTGCCAATTATATCAAGCAGCTGTTTCACAGACAGTATTGCTAATAGCTACCAACTAAACTCTAAGCTGTTACTCTGGATTGTTTAATGAACTGCTTTTAATAGATAGTAAATGCTATCTCAATTTATCGAGCAAGAAGGGAGGGATATTTAAAGGCACATCTCCCTTCAAACTTCTGTAGCATCATAGGATCTGTCCGTGCCAATGAAGCAAAGGAATTTGAGACTCTTTCCTACACAATATAAGTTTTTGACAGGGCATGACAAAAGTCACCATGATCTGATGCTATACAGTGACTATTTTTCTCTCTTAAGGAGGTAGTGTAGGCACTATACGTAAACTCGCAGCTTGTATTCCGCAGTTAACTGCAACAGACTGATGATAAAATCAAAATACATATCTCATTAGACATACCAATCTATGTAGCAGTTTTGAGTGGTAAAATTAATAATGGTATCAAAAACAATGACTTAACTTAAGAATTCTACCATGAGGAGAGAGAGATATATATGTTTGTTTTTTTTTTACTGGAAGGCATGATCTCTGTTATGACTTCTCTTTCTCAGAAGGCCTTCTCTACATCAGCTCTGAGAAGAAGCATAAAGAAATGAGGCATCAAAGCTATCTCTAATTCAAACACTAGAAGTAACTGGTTCAAAACTCTGCAGAACAAAATTTCCTGTGCAGACGTACATTATTTAAAAACTAGCTCACTTAATACTGCTGGTCCTAATAAAAATCTCTGTGGTCCTCATCTGATGGCTTTTTAAGATTTCGGTATATCAGGTTACAAGGAGTGATTGTCTTCCAATCTTCTTCAGATACAAGTTGGTTTGGGTTTTTTCCCAGGTTTCTTAAGAGAATTTCTGAGTTGGTGAAACTGCATAGAGAGCATCCCTAGCCCACCCCTTAATTCTAATGCTGCGTTTAAAAGGTCTAAATGTCTTTTTATTGCTCCTGCATCCATTTTACAGTGTTACATCAGCTTAAACTGCAGTTACTCTTGCTTGCTGTATTTCTATGGCTAAGCTTTGCCTCGGCCACACAGAATTTAGAAGTAAATGTGCAGCAAAGGATGAAAAATATAAGTATTTCTTAGAAGCCACCTTATTTTATTTCCTTATTTCAATCTAACATCTGTCTTTAAAAGGGGAGAAAACAAACAAACAAAAAAAAGACAAGGGAGGAAAAGTTAAGGACATTTTCATAAACCTGTTGCAATCAGCATTCTCTGTGCTTTTCCTGTTACTGTTTTATGAGTAAATCAGACTAGAGAAATTAGATTTATAATAGGGTATGGAGGGAAACAACCACAAAGCAAACATACAAAAAACGAAGATACAAAATTCTGACTTTACAGATGGCTGTTTTTCTTAATTATATGGATAACAGTTTAGAAATACCTAATTGGTCATGCTTGACAAGTAATAGCAGTTTTTCCAAGATAAACAAATGTTCACATTTTTCATACTTAATCAGGGAGTTTATGTGCAAAAATGACCACATGTATCATCTATTCTAAGCTTCCTATGTTATTTTGTAATAAACCACCATCTGTACTTTGATTTTACAGAATCTGTGTGTGATGACCACAGAATCTGATTATATGGCAGATGGGTTTGGGGAAGAAACAAGACTTTCTCTTTTTTTTTTTTTTTTTTTTTTTTTTTAAAGTAAACTACAGAAGCTCACTTCATTAATTTAGAGATGTCCCCAAAGCAAGTCTATTTTGCTTTTATTTGTCAGGTACTGCTCTGAATACTCAATAACTATCTTACTCTTGCTTTTCTGTGTCTTCCAAACTCGTAGATGTTATTTGATGAGTTTATTCAGCTTGTGACAGTGTGTATTTGTTTCTGTGCTGTATGTTTGCATATTGGTGGTTTATTTTCTGAGATATTTATGTTTTAGTAAATGAGCTTATCCGTTATGGTTAAGATATTAATTTATTCATATGTTGGGAGCTTGGCAATTTAGCTTTATTTTTTTCTAGTTACTTGTTTTATGAAACTTTGTAACTCTGTAGGTTTTGTCCTAGGGAGTAAATATGCCTGAAATTACCATTCTTTACTAAATTTTTGGTGAGCAGCAGCTCTTTCACACAATAGTATTTCTGGCTTTTGTTATTTAGAACATTTTTGCAGTATGGTACCAGATGGGGCTGTGCCGGGTTGGAGATTTGCAGTGGAGGGGAGCGTGGTAGAGCTGGCTCCCCACAGGTCAAAGTGTGACCCTTCTCCCTTCCTCCTCAGAAGTGCTCCAGCCATGTCTCCAAGCCAGGCTGGGCAACCACCATGCAATGCATCTGATTCTAAATATGTGCAGTTTAAGAGCACTTAGCTAGGAAGGCAGTGAGGAATATTTAATGCAATCCAAAATCACAACCTTTACCTTATTTCTTAATAATTTCTCAATTTAGAAGAAGTCTTAGCTATCTCAAAGAAAATAATCTCAAAAATCCTGTCTGCCCACCCCACCCTGCCAACTTCCCTAGTCCTGGGAAAATGGAATATGAACAGTGAAACTGGGAGGATATTCAACAACAAGCTCTCATCTACTCTGAAAAAGCATATGGTGACCTGAAAGTCACAGTATTTTTCTACACATTTTTTTCTACTCTTTCTTCCTCATCATTCTCAGTTTGGCCTTTCAGGGTTGCTCTGTCTAAATTGTGCTCCTTAGGATGCCTTGAGCACACTGCTCTGCAGACCACTTTTACTGTCTACTCTTCATGCTTTCAGGGAGGACAGCTGGCACTGGGATAGATGTTAATCAGATTCCACGTGATTAAAAACTGTGGTCAGTGGAGAGTCTCAAATGGGCATAATTTTGGCCTGAATGATCATAAGAATGTCATTTTCTCCACTGTCTTCAACTAATTTAAGCTGATTCTGATAGTATGAAATGAGGAGATCAGAGTGGAAAAGTATTTTACCATATTACCAGATTTAGAGTAACTTCCAGTTGGGCTGAGTTTTGAGAAGCAGTCTATTTCCATCTGCTCTTGCATCTTGTGCCTTGCAAATTTGCTATTTCAGTAATAGTGGATGTGAAGAAGGAAGGAAAATTGTCACTGAAGATAATCCCAAAATACTTATGATGGTAGCTGGAGATGCTTCATTCTGTACTGGTTGTAAATGGGATGGGGAGTTTGTTTGGTTTGCTTTGCTTTTTGTGTTTGGTTGTTGTTTTTTTTTCTTTTTTCCCTTCCTTCCTTTGGTTGCTAGTTTGCTGTTAGAACTGGCCTGGATTAGTTGGATATTCACAGCTCCAAATAACCGGTAGGTTAACACCTGTTATTAGGGAAGAAAGGAGGAAAGATTAATTACACTTCCTAATTACTCCTCCTCATGAGGGTTGCGTGCCCAGTTTGAGCTGCAGGTGGGAATGCCCTCTTCTGAGGGACTGCAGATGAAGCACCAGGAGGAGAAAAGTTCTTAATATCTTTGTCCAGCCACACACTTCTTTCCAATTGCCCTGGGGCCAGGAGGGCTGTAAATCTTGGGAATATAAAAATGTGAAAAGGTTTGCTTCAGACACATGCTCAGAAAAATAGCAATACATTTATCTGAACTTTATGAGTTTATTAAATGTTGAGAACTGGCTTGCACTAATTTCAGGAGAATAGGCTCTCTCCCAAAATCATTGGTACCTACTGTTCTGGGTCATGCTGGAACAGCTACAGGCATAAGCTTTGTTGTGATATTTCAGCACTTTTACTTCCAATCTCAGCTTGAATCAGGGAGTATAAATGTATGCAAAATGGAAATTGGCTGTTAAAAAGGTGTCTTGGTTTGCTTGTTGGTTTGAAAGCTTTTAAAGTTCAGTTTGGACATGTTTCAGTTTATGGGCTAGAATTTGTGTTGCTTTTTATTACATTAAAATCTGTACTTTTCTCCTTAACATATAGAACAAAAGGAAAATATAGAATGAAATATTCCAACAATATATACACAGTACATATAAAAATAAAATATAAAAGAAAAATTATAACCAAATATACTGAGCAAAAACCTTCTAGAATTTTAATATAAGTATGTGTTGAACTTTTATAATGTGAAATTCAGCATTTCCCAAATCAAAAAAGAAAAAACAAACAAACAACAAACAAACTAGGAGATAAATACTAGTACTGTAGGAAAATAAAAGTAAGATGAAAAGAGAAAAAATCCTATACAGTCGATCTATAGTAAGTGTATCGTAGGCTGATTTATGTGCTTGCTGAACCTCACTAAGATCGTTGGCTTTTTCTTCACATATAAGGCTACTTGCAAAAAACTGCTGTAGATTTGAAATCCAAGTTCTGTATTGTATTCCATTAGTAACTTGAAAGGAGTTTAAACATTTTAATCTTTTCATTTTAAATCTTAGGGATTAGGCAAACTGTTCCCAAGTGGTTTAAAACCATTGAACATAATTTAGACATTTATCAAAGCTTGAAATACTGAGGAAAATGCCAGAGGAGCAAAAGCACTGTTGTGCTAATGTACGCTAGAAAAGCTTGAACACAATCGACTTCATAAAGATTGAACAGTTAGCTTGAATTGTTGGATAGCATTACAGAAGTGTTCTTTTAAATGTAATAAGTAAAGGAAATTAGTGTGATTAATATCTATCACAGTTTGGAGAGGTGATTTCTGTTTAGCACATTTGTTAGTATTTTTTGATGAGATTGTAAATTGACAGACACAAATGTTGATGTTGACTTCTGCAAATCATTTGAGATTTGAGTTACTCTTGCATGACACTTTGATTAAAAATATTCCCACTCTAGGCTATCAATATACCTACATTAAGTGGATTTGTCATAGGTATTATAACAAGAAACCTTCCTCCAACAATATTTCCAGTTGGATCCTTCAACAGTCTATTCTTAGCCCCATTAAATCTAGTATCTTCCACACTGATTTATAAAATACATAAAAACAGTTACATGTAATGTTTATTCATCACACTGAAATTGCTGGGACAATGAATAAAAATAAGTCTATAGCAGCTGAATTGTGTTCTTTGGTAATATAGATTCAATTAAAAAATAGGTCCAAACACAAATTTATATATCTTAAAAAATGTAAGCAGTCATTTTTGTATGAAAGCGACAGTTATAAAATGGAAGAGATTTAGGACATTAGGTAATATATATATTTATGTGCACGTGTATAATCATTATATATACATTTTATGAAATAAGATGTAGCTAACTGAACATAACCTTTCAGAATAAAAATGGGGGCATGTCAAATGGAAGACAGAAGGCAAAGATATTTCATTGTACATGACAGGTAAAATAATTACTGAAAAGTTCATGAATGTCCAACATCCACAGTTTTGAAATGAGACTGCAAAATTAAAAACAGAACTATAAAGAGATCTTTAAAGAGGGGGAGGTGGCAACGTGAGGCAGGAGGAAGCCTTAGTGCCTGTCTAAAGTATTTAGAACTGTTTAGTATTGCAAAGAGTTATGTTTAACCTTGATCAGCAAATGCAAATGTTGACGTCCTTATGGATGGAAGGTTCTTTAAAAAGTTTCTGAGAGTCAGGGGATGGGGGACAGGGTAAGAAAAGACTTAACAGGATCCGTAGGTGGTCCATTTTTGGGGAGGTGACATTAGTCAAATTAAAACTAGAAATCAACAATTATTTTTCCATAGTGAGAAAAATAGTCTGGAATAAAACAGAGTACCATTGGAACATCTTGAACTCTTCAAGACCTTGCTTTTTTCTAAAATATAATCTCAAAGTAAAACATTAATTTTCAACTATATAGAAAATATTGTGTGATGCAACTGAGCAATGTTAAGATTTTTCGGTCCTAGTTGATGCATATTCTGAGTTAGTAACAAAACAAACAAACCACAAAAACACACCACAAAAGCTCCTATTGCAATTTTGTGAAAATATTAAGAGCTAGAATTTTTTAGCGGCAAATCACTTGAGACAAGTAACTTTGCCTCTTAGAGGAAAATGAAAAAAATGTGTTCACAAACTCTTCCTCTCTTGCCATCACTGCTTGACCCTAGCAATCTTTTAAAGCACAAAGGATGAGATCCTGAGCTGAGCCCTCAGAGATGCAGCTGAGTCTCACAACACAGATGATGCAAGACAAAGCTATCAGTGGTACAGCAGGAGACCAGAATCCCACATACCTGTCTGAGACACTGATAAGAAATCCAGCAGGGTTAAATCTTCCTGGTTTGATCAGTAATGTTAAATTAAATCAACATAATCTTAAAAAAAAAATAAAAATGAAAAAAATTTCTACATTCTAGTGAAAAGATATGCTACTTACGTTAGCTATACCCGGGAACTGAGTAAAGTCCATTTAAGATGAAGGTAAGTGAGATTTTTCTCATGGAGCATCTTTGTCCCTCAGTAAAATCTGTCGACTGTTCAAGTGTCATTACCAGAACTCTGGGTCTGTATTCCATGGCAGTTAAGCAGTCTTAGGTGCCTTTTTGGCATTTCATGCATTAAAGAAAGGAGCAGCTGTTGCTGCCTTTTGCTTTGATCTAGTCATACTGGTCACACCGTTATTCATATGACTATCCATAACTTTATGTTTTGTTTTCAAATATTTTAATTCAGCTGCAGAATCAGAAACTTCAAAGATGATAATGGCTACCGAACTAGTCCATTGCTCAGTGTGACACAGAGGGAGATCTACAAAAAGACAACTCTGATCCAAACCTCATGTAGCTACGTGCCAAAGGGAATAAACCCTGCCGTAAGCAGTAGAGGACTCTCAGCAGTGTGTTTCATCGTGCTTTGCCACAAATAAGGAACTTAGTAGAAGATCCCAACGCTATCTTCCCTCAATGCTTTATCCTTTGTGTTTTCACACTAGAGGACATAAAATGCACTTCAGGTATGTGAGTACTAATTATATGGTTTCACTATGAATCTCATCCTCAGTAACTCCTGCTTCTCATATTTTTTTGTGAAGAGTTAATGGTATGAGCTCTGTAGGTTACCTCTGTTTTCCTGGTTGCCATATTATGACCCTGATTTTCCCCACTCTGACAAAAGTTGTTCTGGGTTAAAATGTCTTTACATATTAATATATCTTAAATACCTGTCCCTCCTGCTGTTAGTGTTCATTTGATAGTGTCCCAATTGTTGTTTTCAGGCTGACAGATTCTCCTGTGCTTCTTAAAGCCCTGCCACATAATGTGTCATGAGATCATGCCTAAAAGTGGCCCCCTTTTTTTTGAACGTTAGAATCATACAAGCTGAGAGATGTCATTATTTCCTAATAATTATTTCTGTAGAGAGTAAATAATAAATCAGTGGACATCCTTAGCAGACTTTTAGTGGTATGTATATATTGACATCAAAGTTTCACTGAGTTCACTGGAGCAATGATAAGCCTACAGAGATGATGATCTGTTCCCACTAATGGAAACATGACAGGCTACTGCAACTGATACGTTCATTTTTCAATTGCTCTTCAGTCGGAGCAAATGTAACTTACAAGAACTTGGGGAGGAAAGTTTCCTTAGGTCAACTACAGCTATTTGTTAGGGTGGGATTCAGTTACCGAAGCAGAGATATGTGGTGAGTAACATTGTAAGTACCCTGGAGCATCCAAAACATTCATGTCAGGCTGGCCAAACTGTCACAGACTGACAAGGAACCTGCATTCTTATAGCAGAATACGGTTTAGAATATTTAAAACAATAATAAATGTTTCCCAGATTTATATAAAATATATAGGTTGGTACAAAAACCTTCATTCCATTCTCAGAATTTTTTTCTACAGTTTCTCTATTTTCATAAGAGTTCTGTTTCTCTCTGCACAAAAACAAATACATTTAACTAACAAACAAAGAGAACATCAAACCCAACAGACTTTGGTCTCTCCCACCCCTGTATAGGGTGTTGAAAACTCCAGAAATTTAGGAATCAAAGATATTTTTTCTTTGTAAACATCAGACATCAATGATATCACAGGTCTGATTTTTCAGCTTTTACTTACTTACAGGATTGGTCTTTGACATGTCAACAGATAGCTACAGATATTTTATGCTTTTCCAAAAATCTGAATATAGTTTTCTTGTTTAGTATCTCTATTACTGTGTTTGGGGTTTACTGCTATGAGCACTGTTGTTTTGTAAAAACATAGTAGTTGATGCTATAAAAGCTGCCTATAGATGACTTTTAAACTAATTTTTTTCATCCTGTTTTTTTGTTTGTTTGTTTTTAAACTGATATTTTAAAGAGAAGTTGTCTTGGACCAAAAGCCTTCTGTAAACTTTCAAATCTTGTTAAAAATTAAGTTCTAAATTCTCTTAATGAGAAAGTATGTTCTGTCCTATATATTTGTTCCTTAATATAAAGGAAAATGAATGTTTCTGTTGACTGAACCAGACGTAGTCTGTACAAGACACCAGATGTGTCTTGATTTTCATATATCATTTTGTACTTTCATATATCACTTTGTACTTTCCAATATTATTTGTGCCTTCAAACATATTCTGTGTGTTTTGGCAGCTAAAGGTTCAAGGTCATTCTGAAATTCTGCTTTTCTTTTCTGCATAGCACAGAATTGATGTAAGGAATAGTTCTCTCTTAGTAATTACAGTCATTTATTTTCAACATTTCTGTCTTGTAAATCCTAGTTCAATTTTTTTTTTTTTAAAAAAAAGAGAAACAGAAACAGTGTGTTACAAATACAGTTTGATGCTGTATAAGTGTATGAGATGGGAGCTGTATGTGTGCCTGGATTTTAAATTTGTGAATGCCCTACTTAATAAGGTAATTTGGGGAAGGATTGTCTCTTATTAATGGTTTGTGGTAGCCTAGCACAATGTCCTGGACTGTAGCTCAGCTATGAAGGTGCTACTGCAATACAAATAAGTGATAATAACAGTGTTCTAAAGCTACTGGTCTTGCTGAACTTAACCTATAACATCCCATTTCTTTAGACACAAGGCCAAGCTCTTCTGCACTAAATCAATTCTTCCTCTCATTTGAACCTTCTTAAAATTCTACATGCAGATTGCCAGTTAAGTCATTACAAGGACATATTCCAGAGTTTTAGGCATTTGCAGGAACACAAGGGAATAAGGTGAAGCTTGGTACTTGCCTTGATATATTTTTATTTACTGATCTTCTGTTTAGTGCACTTAATTTATGTCAGATAAATCACTTGAATTCTTTTCAAAGATCAAGTGGGGAAAATGTCATAGCATTAAGCATAAGTATCCATTTTTTCCTAAAGGTCTTGTTGTCCCTAGGTACATGCATGTAGAAGGTTCTTTGAGACAAGCACTTATCCTTTATTTTGAACTCTTGTTCTCTGGTTTTTACAATATCCCAACTTTGTTTATATTTGGAATCAATTTCACAAGTGAAGATTAGCTACTTAAGTTAAAACACAGGTAACTGAGATTAGCAGTTGAAAAAGAGGTATCTGTATTTCTGCAGCTGAAAATGTAGATTATTTGCTGCCTATTATCAAGACTGAAGTCACCAGGTGGTGCTATTACATAGTATTGCAAGACATTCTTTAGTAATTTGTTTGGGTTTTTTGTTTTGTATTTTTGTTAGTTTTGGGTTTGGTTGCGGGTTTTTTTGTGGTTGTTTTTTCCCCCCAGGAAATCCTGTATAATCCCTTTATTTACAGTTGAAAGAAGCTACAGAAACACATTGACCAGGGGCTTTTAGTTTGGGAGTAGAAGGACTTTGTGGGAGGTGGGCATTGGTGGCTAAGGTTGTCTTCCTCTAAAACAAAATGGTTGCCTTTGTTCCCAGTCTGCAATAACACATAAATTGATACAACATACAACCCCTTGAACCACAAGAAAGCAAAATAAAACTTGACAGTAGGTCAACAATTGTGTTAGAAAGAGAAAGCAGATATCAGATAGATAACTAGGCTATTCTTTGCATGGAGAATAATATCATGACTTTGGGGATGGTTTTTTTATCCCTTTAATCATGAAGATGACTTCTTAGTTTCCTTTTTTCATTGGATTACATTACAGAGAATAACCGTGAGAGTAACTATTCATTCAGATGACATTGATTTAGATTTTTATCAGCAAAACCAGTTGAAATCCTACAAATGTGAGTTGAAAAAAAAAAAAAAAAAGGAAAAAGAAAGGTAAATAGTCATTATCTGCCAGTACATGCTGTAGCATAATAGAGTGATAAAGAAAAATACCTTAATGGGAAAGTAGCCATCTGGAGTTTAAGAGAGTAATGATTCAATCTGATTCAAAAGATTCAGCAATTTTAACATTAAAAAAATCTTGTTAGTGACTGAGATGAGAATCTTCTGTCACCCTATACATGGAATGTGGATGGTGCTGCTTACCTCACCTCATTAGCATTTTAAGTAATAGCAAAGATAGTAAAAGGAATCTGACTAGGGGGGTGGGGAGGGAAGGTTTCCTGGTAACTATTGATATCTATTTATGTAGTTCACACAAGCATGTGCATTTCTTTTTTTCCAGGTTGGGCTTTCTTTTAGAAAAAGGCTCTGGTGATGGTTTCCTTGCTTTGATGAGGTTTAACTGCGACATTATGTCTCTACAAAGGTGAATGCAGACACTTTTAAGAATACCCAAAACTAATGATGATCAATAAGAACAATGTCCCTGTTGACCTCAAGTTTTAAAGTAATTTTTGTAGTGGTTAATGCTTTTGTTCTTGATGACTTTGGTAGGAATGGTAAAAGTAAATTACTTATATCAAAGTCTTTTCATGGGGGATATCTAAACTAAATCTGAAATATAATTTAGCTAAGCTTTAGAAATAGACACTTATTTATGCTTTAAATAGAATTTCAAAATGTCTTAAAATTATTCTAGGTATATAACAATTGCCTGTGTCAGAAAGAATAAGAACTTACATTTTCCATCTTCCAGGGTGTTTGTTCTGTGGTCTTTTTATTAAGTAGTTACGATAAAGCTTTAGAGTTAATGCAATTTAGGACATCTGTTTTGGATAGACAGGGATAGTAGTCTAATGCAAATGTTGTTCTTAGGAGAAATTACTTTTTTAAAAAAACTTTGTCTAACCTATTAAACAATTTCTCATATGGGCAATCGTAAATAAAAAGTTGCTGCTGTCTTTAACAGCTTAATATTGTCTTCATATATGTAGTGTTGAAGAAAATAGTTTGTGAATTACCCTATATTACTCTCACTAAATGTACTTTTAATAGTTCACATCATTTCATTAACTATGAAGATTCTGTGATTCATCCAACATCATACAATCAAACCAATAGAAACATATAAGCAGACTGTTCTAGGTACTGAAATAAGTAGGAAAGACAGATTTCAATGAGATCGTATCTTCACCTTTTTGGGTGTTTTTTCCTCTTCGCCAGTTTCTTCTACCTTAGCATTTCTTGCCATTACTTTCATCTCTATATGGCCTTCCATTCAGCTCTAATTCGTTAGTATGAGGAACTTGAAAACAGGCTTATGGTTGCAATGCTAAAAGCTTCTTGGAAGATATGAGAAGCAGCACAGTTTTTAATAAGATTTTATCTAACATTGATTTTACAGTACTGTTATTCTGATGGTGTCATTAGACTTTCCCATTTACATCATGAGAACTGAATCAGGTTCTCTGAATCCTAGAGAATGTTTGCCTTTTGATGATTGTCATTGCTTTTTTTATGAAACTAACACATCACTGGTTTTCAAAATGGCAAGCTTTATTTTAAACCATATTCCTGGGTTTTATGCTACAACGCTTTCTTCTAAACCTTGCTGATGTATGACTCAGAACTTATATCCTACAACGATTTTTATAGGGAGGAAGTTGGCAAAGTGAAAGCATATCACAGAAAAAAAAGGATGCTTACTGAATAGAAGAGTTATATTTACACATGCTCGTTAGCTGCCTGAGCACAGAAAACACAGGTACAATTATAAACATTCACAGATTTAATTCTTTATTTTAATCTCTAGATAAATACACACTTCAAGATGTCACAAATAAGTTTGTCATCCTAAGAATATCTGGGAGACCTGTCTTGTTGGGAGGTGCTCCAAATCCTTGGGATTTAAAGAAAAAATGGTTCAATATAAGTATAGAATTTTATGTACATATAAATTGTGCACCACTTGAAATCTCTCTCTGTCCTAAGAGAACAAAAGAGATCTTAAAATAAAGGACTTGAATTGATTTGGGGCTTAAGGGACATCTAGAAGATATGCCATTCACTGGAACAAGAATTTGAAAGAAGACTTGTATTTTCATTTGTGATATACAAGATTTCCTCCTGAAGTGAAAGAAAGTTTTAAGTGTGTACAGAATAGGAGATTGATAGCAAGGTTAAGAGAAGATCCAACTGAAAGCTGTGAAAATTTTGGAAGCAGTGAGGACAAATAAGAGCACAAGGTGATGTCACAGAAATTAAAATATATTTATACTTAGCCCTTACAGGAGGGAATATAAATTTACATGTGGTGAAGTGTATTATCTCTAGTATATTAATTCTGTTCTCATGTTAAAAAAACTCCGCTCTTTACCGAGAGACAAAATAGATTGTGTTCCATTCTTGAGATATTCCATCTTAGTATTTATTTATTTTTTTGAACAAATTCTTCCCTATCTCCCAACTTCCCATTTGTTATGCAAATTTTTCCAAACTCAGTTTGTATGAAACTCGTCCTGAAAAGGACATCCAAATATGAATAACAAAATAAGATAAATACCATCTCTGATTATTTTCTATCTATAAAGAATGTAACTTCTCTAATGATACTGCAGCTACTATAAAAATTTTCAGGAAATCAGAAATAAGCTAGTAGGGCATGTAAAATAAAAGATAAAAACTTGAGATTAATACTGCTTGTGAAATCAAATATATCAAGATATTTACTTTTCTTTTTAGATGACGTGGAAAGTAAATGGCTTTCCAAATATCAAACCAGACTTTTTTAATTCCAAAGTCCCTGGACTAACTTTACTCTCCTATAATTTCCATTTCTCCCTTCAGTTTTTAACATCCCAGATGAATCTCCCAGTTCCTGAACTTTTTTGCTTATGATCGAGTCTCACTTCTAGAATGAGCTCCGTACTTTATCAGCCCGCTTTCCTGAGACATCTCACCTGCTGTACTTCCCATTTACAAGGTAAGGATGTCAGAAAGTAGCCGAATCCTGAATTCTCCAAATTTCTCTTTCCTGATTAGTTTTTTGTCTATCCTTTCTCACAATGCTTGCAAAGATTTGCAAAATTCTCTTTTGTGAGAGAAATGGGGGAAAAAAAGAAAATATTCTGAATCATATTTTCTTAACATGTAAATGGAAACTAGAGCACACATGGATAATTGAATTTAGCAATACATTTTAGCATAATGTAACATGTTAATAATGCAATTTATATCTGAAAAAGTCAAAATAGATTTTTAATTTATAAGGCTTCTGAATTACATCTTTGCAGTTTTAATTTTATGTGTATTTAATCTCCTCTATGGGTTCAAAACCAACACTTCACTGATTAAAAACTACAGCACGTCTATGCATTTCTTTGGATTAAATGAAGTGGGGATTTCTTAGTGGGAAATAGTCATATTAATTAATACAATTAAAAACATGTTCAATATTGATCTTATATCACTATTTAAGAAGAAAAATGCTGTATTATTTCTGTATTGAATCACAATTTTGTTCAGCATAAATTTCAGTCTGTATTATAAATTAGTCTGTATTATTAAATAGCAAGAACTAAGGAATCGTTACATACATTTTAAGAAAGTGAATTTATAATGGCTTATGTTTATCAAAAGATAAAAAGCAAAGCACTTTCTAAACTTAATATACTTAGCACTAAGAAAGTTATACATTATAATGCTTCTGAGCTAGAGAAAGAAAAACTAAAGAATAAATATTAAATGACAAGAAAACCTATAAAAAAAGGGGAGGGGTGGCTCTTTAGAGTAGTAATGATAACAAAGCAGATGACAAACCACAATATGCATGTTAATGAACGCCAATCAATTTATTTTCTTGAATCTACTTTGAAGGACATCACATCAAGAACATCTCACGGAACAAATGACAATCACCTGACAGTAGTCCTTTCCCTGGAGGGAATTCATATCTAAAACAGCAGAAGTATTTGTGAAAAACAAAAGAATTTACCATATGAATCAAAATTAGGCAAGAAGAAAAACTCAGATGTGATGAAATTGCTTTCAATGAAAACAAGAAAAAAAGATAGCTGGGGATGAGAAACGTATCTTGAAATTCACAAAGGAAGAACAGTGAGTTTTCTTGGAATTCAGTTTATACTCTGACTTTTTCAAGGCTGAAGATAGATCTAGCCGATTTATGTTGGTCCTGTGACACTAAAGCAAGATGAAAATATATTTTTTCTTACATTTTTTCCTTTTTTTATTTTTTTATGGTATTCTTTTTTAAAGTCCTAAAGAGGAACTTTTTAAAGTAATGAAAAGACACAGACTTGCCAGTGTTTAGGTTCGTGTTGCTCTTTACCTATGCCAGGGCCTGTGGACTGAATACCTGTGTTTTAAATCCAATACTCATGTAGATAACTGTCCATGAATCTGTGAACACTGTACCATATTTGGCACTATTTACAGTTCTTGCAGTCCATGGCCATGCTGGAAAACCCCAGCATGCAGCTTCAATTGTTCCTTTCCTCCCATGCAGTAGGTGCCATTAAGCTTTTAATCAGCTGCTTCAGATAAGTAGCCAGATCCCATAGTCTTAAACCTAAAGGGAGTCCTGCGGGCTGCTTCAGCAGGCTTAGACAGGCAATTAGGAATTTAGGACCAAATCTAAAATATCTGTAGAAAAAAAATAGTAGGGATGTCGAGTAGGACTGTACACTCCTGTGAACACAGCCGTCATATATTAAGTTAAATAACTGCAATATAATTTTGTGTTTGCAATGGTTTACTAGAACAAATATCCAGTCGTCACTTCGTCTTGGCTTCATGCATATTTGAAATGTGAAGATTTTCGGAGGAATAAGGTTTGTTTTTTTTCCTTCTGTCTTTTCAAGTAGGGGTGGTCTGTGTACCGAAGCGCACAAGCTGTTTTCATGTTCTCTCAAGTAAATCATAATATGATGGGTGAAACAACAGGTGTTCAATTCATAATTGCCCCAGTGAAAATAATTTATCATCTGAGCACAACTCCCACTAGGGAGCTCAGAATATTTACTGTATTTGTTATCGTATTGGAAGAAAAACCTTACAAAATATATAGATATCTCTGCTACATTCAGGTTTGCCTGGACATAGCCTGTCTTCTGAGCATTTAATTTTCCTATTATATATATTGTCAAATATATAGGTCACATTTTTTGAATGATTTTAGGAGCCTTAAGACCAAGTTTCAGCTGACTTCTATGAATTGGGAGAAGGATTAAGCTTTAACTCCTTCAGACTTTCTCTAACCCTGACATTTATGTTAATCAATAAAGAAAACAAAACTTTTGAGGTATCTTTTGACCCTAGAGCCAAGTTTGAATAATTAATTATGCTATAATATGTTTACAGATTTCTGTAAACAAGGTAGAGCTTAAAAGAGGAAATGGAGAGGAAAGGGCTATATTTCTGCCTTAAAGAATGTAGGCGTTCATCTGGACTGACAAGATAGAGATTGAGACCTCTTCCTTTGAATTACTGGAAGCTCTCAGTTTACAAATCTACATCCAAACTCTTTTCTCCAAATAAATGGTAAGAGGAAGATTGGGAATAAGGACATCTTACCAAAAAAAAAAAAAAAAAAAAAAAAAGGCTTCCCATTAAGGTGTTAAAAAGTTACATCTAGCTTCAAGTTTCATCAATGTTGTGCTAACTGAGGCTAATCATTTTTGGTTTCAAGAAGGCTGGTGTCTGGTTTACTTAAAGACAGACAGAATATGCTCATGTTTGCCAATTAGACTCTATATATCCATATTACACGTCTTGAAATCCGTACCCTATATAATTATAACTATGGCAAGTGTAGCTTTTCTGCATCGTTAGTGAGCTTGTTGAGTCGCTGCAGAATTGCTTTTGGTATCAGTGGTGATGCATTAATTCTTCACAAAGACCTGCGCCTGGAGTGGAGAGCACTTAAATATCTTGCTTAAATCTTCATTTTGAATCCCTAAGCAAGATTTACCTAGTGCAGGACTCCATACTGGCATCCTGAATGTGTGTGAACTTCACAGCATGTATTTGATTTTGGCACTTAGTCTGAAGGTATACACTAGATGAACTGAGTTCCATTTTGCGGTTCCTAGGGGATGCTAAGTGTTCACGCTCTCCGCTAGCTCCATGAGGCTTCAAAGTGCTCAGTAACTTCAGTATTATGCTGTTAATATGAACTCTACAGGGATAGATTACTCATTCATAACCAGTAAAGATTTTGTGTACTACGTGTTTGCTTCCTTTTAGGAAATATTTGCTTATGCTTTGCTACCAAATATAAATGTATAAGCAAAAGTTAAAAAAAAAACCCACACATATAAAACTGTAAGGTCCTGTTGTCATAGACACACTCTTTGTAAGATTATAAAGCATTTTTTCTCTGTTAATTCTCATTTATATTGGCTAATTTGCATGCTATTTTGCGATTATTCCACTAGGAATTGCTTTGATGGTAAAATTTAAAATTAATGTATTTATTCAGGTCAGAAATAGAATCAGCAAACTCCAAAATGTGTGCTGATAAAAATTGTTTTTAATTTAATTAGAGCTGTATAAGCTAAAAATATCTATATTGATATGTGCATACATTGAGATGTGATTTGGTATAGTTATGGGTGATTGTCTTTTAACTTATTTCATTCTTTAAACTCTCTTAAAGTCCCATTAAGATACGAACGATGAGAAAGTAGATTGAGCATATAGAAAGTAGAGATCTAGAAAGAGAATACATGTATATTTTTTTAATTTACTTTTATTTATCTAGTTTCCAAGATATCATGAAAATATTGCTGCTTTGTATAGCAATAAGGTCTCGTACAAGGCGTGGTTGAAGAAGTGAAAATGACCTTACCTCACAGGATAACAAGGTATCATAAATAAGACATGCTTTGAAATGTCAAAAAAAATTATGACTTCCACAAAACCCGGGCAACACTTTAATTCAAGATTTGCTATGTGTTTTATTTTCATTATACTTTATTTCATAGGAGAAAAAAAAAGACAGCAGGAAAAAAAAGTTGTTTTGCGAATGTAAGTGGATTTTCTTATATCTTCTTCTATTTCTTTTCCTGTAATTAAATTGGTGTGGAAATTATATAACAAAATAACACTATGCATATATACTTGCTTATATTTAAGTTACACGACTTCTTTATTAAGCCATTATTTTAACATTTTTTGATGCTTCTAGACCTTTGAACCTGCAACCTGACAACATCTTATGATATATTAGTAGTAATAGCATAGTAGGTTGTTATGTCATGTGCTTCAGAAATATTGATGTGATTGCAATCAATCAGTACTTTTTTACCAACACAGTGAAGATCTTGAGGTTTACACACATGGTCTCCCCTCTTCTCTCTGAAAAGTCATGGATATTTGCTATCTGTCTTCTGGCCACTCAAGCCTGATATCTTGATTTCGTCTTTGACTTGTCTTGTGCTTTGATCTGTGTGTATGAATCTTGCTGATTTATTTTACGTTGGCGTCTAAAGATGGGGTATTTCTTCCTTGCTCACACTTGCAAATTCACAGCTAAACCCTGATCATCTTGCATCGTCACTGGTGTAATTTCCTTCCTAGACTTGGTGGCTGTGACCTCTCTCTCTCTCATTCTGACCCAAAAAAGATGCTGCTAGAATTAGCTTTCTGTATTGTTTCTCTGTTTCTTCTTCTATTGCTCCTTCTCTTTCAACTGCTTGCATGCAAGTTTCTTGTCAAGTATTCATAGCCCTGCAAACTTGCTTTTAATTGATCTCTGTTCAAATGTTTAACCTTTCCATTATAAGGTAGACACATTTCTGTCAGCAATGCTCCATCACGACTAATTCTCTATGTTCAGAAAAGCATGTTTGAAGTTCCTCTGACTACACGGAAGCATGGCTGTTCATCCATGAGTTTATCCTTTCATATGCCCAAATGTGATGCTATTTCTGTCATCATCCTACCACACTGCAAGCTAATATTGACTAGGCAGGAGTAAGGTTCATTTACTATTCTTGCAGTCTTCTGCCTCTGTACCTACAAATGACCCTCAAATTCCATTCATCTATCATATGATAAAAGCAGAGGCATTTAGCATATTTTATACGCTTCCCTGTGAAACACAGCTTAATATATTTGGCCTCAATTCTCATCACAACTTCTTCAGAGGAGCTGGGTTTGAGCCCTCTGTAGAAATCCCCATTTGGGATGCAGTGAATTTTCATATGCATCCATTATCAGTAAGGGATCTCAAAGTATACTTCTTAAAGATGGGATACTAACTATGATTAACTAACACTTCTCAATTTTTTTTTTTTACATAGCAAAGTGAAATAGAACTGCTGTCTGGGGCTGGACAAAAAATTTCAAAACAAAACTTTTATCAAAATCAGAAAATATTTCAGGAACATCTCAATTTCAAAATATGTTCATGAGGTGAAAGATTCCAATATTTAGTTTCAAAGTTGTGGAAATATTTTCTTTCAGTGCTGTTCTTTGAGACAGTTTGTTTTTAATTGACTATATGCTAATACATATGTGATATCTTACTGTCCAAATTTATGTCTTCAATACATTCCTTTATGTATTTGAATATAAAACATTTATTATACTATAGAAAGCATAAGGGATTTTTTTTAATGTTATTGCAGTGCTGAATTACATTTGTCTCTTCCCATCCCTCAAAATTCTAATTTTTTAAAGAATAATAGACTTTGTCTCTTGCAACTTTTTTTTGTTAATCCTTGAATTTTATGGAGAGCAGAAATTCCTATTGCTCTTCCAGTCCTGTTGGTTTGTGTTTTCCTTCTTCATTTATGTAAGCTGATTGTTTCTGAAAACAATTATTTTATTCTACAAGGGGTTGGGGTTTTTTTGCCATTTCTCAACCCTACATAAATGTTGGTGTATAAACCACATTCACGGGTATCATCTTGAATTTCCAAGAACTCAGAGTTCTGAGAAATTTCTGTGTAACTACATGCAAGGCTGTGAACACAAAAAGGGCAGAAATTGCTTATTAGTGACAAATATGTAGAGGTATTTTTTTCTTTGTCTTTCTGATAGAATTCAGCACAAGCTTGGAGGTAATGATTAAACAGCATTAAGTACTGCTGAAAGAAAAAAAAAATTAACATATTCTACAAATTTAATTAAAGAAACTCTTGTAAGAATGTGGAGTCCATAATAAAACATGCCTGACTGTAGTATCTGTTTAGAAATTCCATGGCTACGTGCAGGGACCTGTTTGTTGTAACGCTATTTGGCAGCAGTTCCCATAAAAAAGACCAGGGGCGGGCAGGTAGATGGTATGGGGCTGCACCCAGGTCAGTGTAGCATCACTTTCTCCTGCTGGGTGGGTGATTTATTCACAGAAATCAACTTTGCAATGCTCTTGCATAACATTTACCTTCAGTGTACGAGGCTTCACTTTGTCAATAGCTTTTGGTATTATTATCTCTGACAGAACAATAACAGATGATTGGCAAGAAAAAAAGCCAGCGTACTGTTTCTTGTAGAGAGGAAATGGCTCCTATTGAATGTAAGTGTTTTTATTTGATGCACTATTCCCCAGACGGCAAAATAAATATTTTAAAAGTTTGTACTGCATTCCTACTCCCTGGGCAGTTATGCCTTACAGAAAAGTGGGGGGGGGGGGGTTTTTTTCTTGTTTTTTCTTTTTGTTGTTTGTTGGTTAGGATTTTTTTCTCTCCTCACTTTGTTACTGTTGAATTATTTGGTCTCTGTTTAAAGCCTGCTGCTTTAACTGCAATATTTTTTCCATTCTTTATAAATAAGGTCTGCTCTGGTAGATTTTTCTTTTGCTGCTTTCCTCCATTTTACTGTGAAAGGACAGCTATGTATAGTTTTACTAGCCTACAGCAAACCTTTTAGTGTTTCTTAAGCATATGAAGTTGAAGATAGAAAATAAATGAAAGAATGTCTGATTTCATAAAAGTTAACAGACTTCCTTGAGTTCCTAGATGCTCAATGAATAAAAGTAGAGATGCAAATCTACATAAATCTGAGGGGCAATTAGGGGAAAAAAAATAAAAAGCCTCATATTTTTATTGTATTCCCTTACTTTCATGAGTAAGGTGTTAGAAATGTAAATCCTAGGTGTGTTAAACTATCCAGGGAGGAGGACGTGAAAATTCTTCCAACAAATAAGAGGACTAATCTTTTGCAGCCATACTAAAACCCAATGAAAAAAATGCAAATCTATAGGAAGACAATTGAGTTGTTAAACTGTTGCAGAGTTCTAGGGTCAAGTTAGTGAGTACAGAAACTGTTTAGAAAAAATTAAAGTTGTGGCTCTTAGTTATTACAATGAAGACTTTCATTAGTGTTTCTGGATAATTTTAAAAAATAATTTTCCCTTTTTCAGCATTGTTTTGTTTTATGTTTGAAAGAATTACCTTAACACAAAATTTCCTTTTTTATTCTCTTATAAAGTAGACTTAACAAATGCTTATAATATACTTCACAGCTGGCCTCATGACAATGGTGACACTGGGAATTCAGAGAAGCCAGGAAAATGTCTAAACATGCTTAGATTTAAAAAGTAAAATTATATGGATAAATAAAAAAGACAAAACCCCACCCCACCTTCAAAAGAGAGTGGTCAGCCAATATGTATTCTTTTATCAGTCTGACTTTGATAGGCAAATAGTTTTTATTTCCCAAATATGCATACTGCTTTCTTATAGAAAGGAAGAAATATTTTGTTACCTCCAGAAGTTATCTAGAAGTGTATATTTGCAATATGTTTCTTAATATTATAGTCTTACTACATTTATTTTTCTTCTAAAGACCAAAGGAGCAAGAAATTCTTCCGTCTTGACAAGTGGAAGAAGCTTATATGACAAGTCAGAATTTTTTTTCCCATCTGACAGTAAGTACAGGCACTAAAAGAAATTTTATTCTGTTTTAAACACTGCTAAAAATAGATTCATTAATAGCCTATGGAAGTTTGTTTTTCATTATCTTTCATTGACAACAACAAACACTTGCAACAAGTGAGATAATGAGAAAGTCTTTGCCATTTGTAGTACAATGGAATTAAAACCTTTAGGAATATTTTCAGCTTTCATACTAGAACAACTTGTACTTTGTAATTCATTCGGTGACTCTCCCAATAACTCACCAAAAAAACCCCCCTCAACTAACAAAACCCAACCAAACACAAAATCTGTTAACTAAAAGATGTGTAGCTAGTTCTCTTTCTTAAGCTCATAGAACACTACTCTTGAATTACAGAATGTGAATTAGCAGTATGTCAACTCTGTAACTCTGTTGGCTCAGATCCATTCTCTCTATAAAGTGAAACGCAGCAATTTTATCACACAAGTGATACCTTTGATCAGTTCAAGAAGGACAGTATTTTCCCCTTACAACTGGAATATCATTCTGACAGGTCTTTAAGTTTTTATTTGTCATTTCAGATGAAGCGTTCTTTTTGATTGTAATTGAAATCCATTGAAATTCAAAGGTACTTATGAAGAAACTGAATTTTTGAGTCCTCTAGGTACTTCATAACTTAGATTTTCCTACTGTAGCAGACAACCCAGAATGTATTTACCTTGTAGCTGAAATACCATCTTTTAGAAGAAGAAAATACCTTTAGACAAGTAGTGGAGGTGGACACCATACTAAATATCTGTTTTGTATTGGTGAAGACTTAAATAATTTAATTAATTTCATTCATCGGACTCTGAAAATGTTGACTGAAATGCTGATTCTATTAGAGCTGAAAACTCCCAGTGAGGCCAAGGGTTTCACCTGAATAAGAAATATACAGACAAGTTCCAAGTTGGATTGGCTGCTCCCAAGTCACATGATGAGCTTTTAAAACTTATTTTATTTTTCATTCTATGAGGCCTAGAGGGCAACATTGTTTCAAAAGACACTGCAAAAGGTCACCACAAACTGTAAGAAGTTTTGAGCTAATAAAACACTCTGTTCTTACATCTTCTTTTAATTAAGTTAAGATACTTGCCTAAGACATCATTCCATAAGGGCTACTCAGTAGGGTGTTTTAAAACTGGACTTTTCATGTCCAGTGGCTGGTAAGGATTTATGAAGCTGGTGGATTAGATAAAACATAAGATATTCAGGATGGAAGACACATTCTCTAGTTTTTCACAGTGCATATGTAGGACGAAGAAACATCCCACTAAGATTAGAGACATTTTGGGATTAGAAGTGACCATAATTAGGTGACACCTACTTTTTCTTTTATACAAATTATGCTTATTTGAAAATTTAGTAGCTTCGGAGTTTGTGCAAATTGGTATCACAGTGTTTGCTGCCTGATCTGAATGTGTTTACTATAGTTCAGTATCCGGTCAATGTTTTTTGGACAAAATGATCTAATAGATAATAATTCATTTATTTGTCCATCTCATGAATTCACATAGATACCCTTGAGATCTCTTCTGTTAATGTGTGGATAATTGTTCCTGTTTTATTGCAAAGCATGATTATTTTATTTTATTTATTTTATTTTATTTTATTTTTAAATGATGGTCATAAAAGACATTTTATGGAGCTTGTGAAGTTGGTAAAATGTCCCATCTCCAAGTAACCAAGAAATTCAGAAAGATGAAATAAAAATTTCAAGCAAAGAATAGTCTCAGCATCTAGCAATAAATTCCACTGTTTTGTATTTGGCATCCAAATGTACAGTAGCAGTTCAGTTGAATAACTACTCCACAGAAACAATGAGCTTAGAAGTTGTATGGCTGGATCATCATGTTCCACTTGGAAAGGAAATAACCACTTTAAAAATCAATCCTCAGTTCTGAGTAGAATAAAATCTAGAGTTGTAGAAATTTTCCATATCAAATTGCTTTCAAGAAAATTATTTTGAAAATATGGACTTGGGGTCCAACAAATCTGCCTATTTCTTCCTTTTTTTATTTTATTTTTTCCTTTGGAAGTTTAATTCTAAGTATGTGATTATATGAAACATTCTGATTTTACCATAACAGTCTATTGTAATGAAATACAGTCTGAACAAAAAATGTTATGACCATGTTAACTTGGTTATAGGTGCTTATGGTTAATACATTTTAATTCTTAATTTAAAAAGATTTTGAGGTTTTGCTGCAAAATCCGATAGAAATATGTAAAACAGCGAATTAGAACGTCTCCCTTATGCAGATAAATTCACAGAATAAGTAAAAAATCTCAAGATGGGATTTCAGATTTTTTTTTACTTATTGAGGTATGTTATTCTGTTTGCATTTTTGGCGGATTTTGAGAGCTTTAGAGGGCTTAATATGATGTTATTACTTGTTAATCAAGATCTGATAGAATATATAGCAATATTAATTTATTAACTCTTTTGCACCACAGCAATCTTGCAAGGACTATTACTCTCATGATCACCCAGAGTTCTATTCCCCCCTCATTAAATTAAGAAGTTTAATGAGTATATTAATTTTCCTGCATCTTTCTCATGCTGAAAAATACATTGGTGTTTAATATTTTTATATTAAGGACTTAGAGTTCAAAATAGGAGAAAAATCCCAGAATAGCTGTGACCCCATTCATAACTGTACTCCAAAAATGGTGACATAAAAATTAAAGAGGAATGGAATTTGGCCCACAGATTTGCGTGGCTTTTAGGAGAAAAGGAAAAGGAATAAAAAGTAGTATTGCGTGTATATAAACTGTGGCTGCCTTTACAAAGCAGGGGGGAAATCTATTTGTCATTACCTTTAGAATGATTCATTTATATCTGCTATCAGAGCTCCAGTTTTCTTCTCATACCTGGTGAGCATTGTTGCCTTTAGTTCTTCCATAGCCCTCCCTCTTCTTCCAGTTCCGTGATTATTTCATGAGAAAATGCACTACACATCACACTATCCTGGTGGTAGCTTTTCTCTGTTTAGCTATTTCTGCTTTGAGATCTCTCAGCTCCTACTCCTGCTTGCTGGTGACACCCGGAAAGGTTTGGGCTAAGAGATCAAGCACGGAGCATCGACATTGGCATAATTTGTCTCTGAATTATGGACTCAGGATAGGTTCTGATACTTAATCTCAGCCCTTTATGAATTCGGTGAAGTGGCAGTCTGCAGTCAAGTGAAAGAAGTTAATGCATGCCATGCCATGATCTATAAGCCCATGAGTTTTAGGAGACTTTTTCTTCCTGTGTCTGATATTTATGTAGTAAATATCATTATGTAGTATTTATGTAGTGCTTCTATGAAGCACATTATTTACCACACAGCAGTTATTTATAACTGAAAGTTAGATGTAAAGTACAGCTGAAAGTTTGTTCTGGTATAAAAATTATATCTGTTGTGACCTCAGTTAAGGCTTGTTGAGCATCGTTTCTGCTGCAATTAGGTTACCAACTATATGGCACATCACATCACTATATGGCTTCAAGGGAAGAGCTCTTCAGACTTTTTAATTCTGCTCAGGCATCCGGCGGTATGTCCACTTTGATTGAGGAATTATATTGGCAGTAAGACCTGTGACCTATATGTTACCTTAAAATAAAGCTTGATGAACGTAAACAAAGAGATACTATATTTCTGAATTTTCTAGATTACAGATTGACCCGGTGCTTTTGTGTTCATAAATTTTATGAGAAAAGCCCAAATTTTAATAATACATTACTAATCCTGATGATATATTTAATGTAAATAACAATGGCTCTAGTTTTTTAATCTTCACAATATGACTTTTATTTTCCAAATTGCTTATTTTAGTTAATCAGCTTTGTCTAAATAATTCTGTTGCTATGAATAGATTTTAAGCCCCTCTTTGAGCCTTAGTGGAAAATTAAGCCATTCAATGGGAAAATTTTTGAGTCAGGCTTATTTTTATGATTTCTTAAAATAAATAAATAAAATAAAAAGTTTTCATCTTTGCACGTTAGTACTTCTTAAAGTAAGTCTGCTGATATGAGAATTAGATGCTGAATATCACTTTTGCTTTTGTATTTCCTATTGCTGCTAGTGCCCATGTAACGTGAAAGATTCATTTTGGTACCTTCCAACACATACTACTATTTTTTTTTAATTATTTTTTATTTATTTCAGTGTCACATAAGTGGAAGCAAACATAAAAGAAGAAATCAGTGAATATCTTTTCAAGTGAGATGGATGCACACAGGTCCCACAACTTCACAACGTGTAAGTGTTAATCTAATATAACTTTAGGATATATATTAATGGAATGTTGGTTGAAGAGTTGTAGTAGTTTTCCCAAACATTCATTGACAACAAGAAAAGAGTATGATTTTTAGATTTTGTGTTCCTGCCTGCACTCTGGAAAGGATTAACTAACGTGTTCAATCCTCTGATTTCATCAAGAAGCGGTCTAATTGAGAGTGTTTTAATTATATAGCTTCCAGTTCAGTTTCTATAATGTTCAGTTGGAATAACTTCAAGGAATATCCTTTCACAGGTTTGTTTAGGTAAGTGAAGATGAGATTTTTAAATTTAAAGAACAGAACAATGATAGTTATATAAAATGATAATTCTTTGCAATCCCCAACCTGTTCATGTTTTATAAAGGTCATTTTCCTGCTGTAACATTGTATTTCTGAAGCACAAAAGTACTACTCTGTTTTGATAACATAAATCAAGGTGATCTTGTAAGTAAGAGATGATTTCAAGCTTGCTGTACTTCATTAAGCTAGTGCTCTCATACTGTCACCCTATTTAATCATTTTCCCTATCCAGTTAGAGTATTTTCATGTTTGCTTTTCTTTTGCTTGTCTTTATTTCAAGTTTTTTCATCACTCTAAATATCAAGATTTATTTTTTTGCACCAAAGAATAATCTTATCATTGCAACAGTTTTAAATAGTTCTGTCATAGCTTCTTAATGTTTTTAATTAGCATGACTGTAACCTCCCTCTGTCATAATACCACTCAGCATAATCTCCTAATCTAGAAATTAATGTTTAAGAGTAACTGAAGAATTATTTATTCTCTGTTCTTCAAGGCTAGAAGTCTAATGATCTTATCTATTTGCTCCTTAAATACAAATATTGCATCCTGGAAACATGCCCTTATTGCATATTAATTATGTGCTTTTTGCAGCATGGCATGCATCTATGAGAAATATTTCCTTTTAAAATGATTCATGTGATGTGCAATTAAATATCCACATAAAAATTATATATTGGCACTAAATTAATACATACATTAGCTAGCATTGAGCTATTACTGCTTTTTAGATTACTTGCTACCTGAAAACCATTCCCTTAAAGTCCGACAACATGGAGTGCATTTTCACGGTTCCTTAAACCTGGTAATTTCTTTTGTTATACAGATATTATTAATAGATGAAAGCTGCCTTAGAGAGAAGTGTGTGTGTGGGGGGGGTATTTTTATGGGGCATATTCATTTTCAAATGTTACTTGTTCCACTAAATTGCTATAGGTCTGTTATCCATTTCTAGATGAAAATACCAGAAGGCTGGAAAGTTTCCCCAGAAAGGTCTGTGGCCAGACCTTGTGTTAATGTAAATTGTAGCTACGTTGATTCAGTAATATTCTTAGAATGAAGTTAACAACAGATTTTTAACTATCCTTGTATGACTTACCATACGCAATTGGCTTGTTGTGCTGGAAGAGGTAAGGGAACTGTGCCTTGAAGAGAGATCTACAGGAGACAGACAGGTTGTGCAGAACTGGAACTAAAATTGGGGAATCCATTTGCCTAAATACAGCTCTCAGCCCTCTTCCCTTGGCCATGCCAGGAAAACCCTGGCAGTAACACTGAGCCCTTGCCTCGTTGTCTGTGGTTTCAGTAGGACAGCTGTGCCGTGTGGCTCGTGAGATGATGATTGCAGTCTCCACGTGGGCTCTGACTACTACTCTATGAAAGATGAACATCTCCGAGATCTGTGTCTGATACATAAATTATTCACGGGACTGTGTTACATAAAGGTAGGACTAAGCTCATCTTACGGTGTTGACTTCAGTTCCTTCTTCTTTTACAAGAGGACTGTTGACGGTGACATACTGAGAAAGGGGGGGAAGTATTAGCACAGGATCATCTTTCCTCTCCATTAAGTTTATGCACTTTGGCTTTGCTTTACAATGCACAGCAGGGTGGAACAGAGATTCCTATAGAGAGTGCTGTTACTCTTGCACAGCCTATACTGCTGATATGGTTAAACATGCTCGCATAAATTCTTGGAAGTCATTTACTGCCATGGAGTTAGCTAAAAAAGTTTCAGACAAAGCAGTGATAATTCAGCACAAATTTCTCCGTTTAGCTCATGAAAAGGTCCTGAGTTTAAAAGGTACTTTTTGAAACAGTAAATTTGAAATTAAGCTAACATTCTGTCCAGGGTGTATTCTACCAAAAAAGACAAAAGAACTGGAATGAATTAAAGTTAGAATGTCTATACTAATTTCTGTGTTCCTAATTTGCTTCATTTTGTCATGCATTAATGGTTTTTACATTTCTATATTTAATTCTTCCATTTCAATTTTAAAGAAATGAGCTATATTTTATGGAAAACTGTAAACTTCAGCCTAAATACGTCAGGACCACAATGACTCTTTAAAGCAATTTCTGGGGTTTTTTTGTTTGGTTTATGTGATCTTTACTTTGCCCATTTGTAACAGTACTTAAGAAATCCTGTTCTTCCAGGAATTTACTGGGTTTAAACATGGCTTATTAACAATCAGCATGTGAAGTTATTTCAGAGTAGAAAAAGAATCAATGCATGTAGCACAAACTCGGAATGTCTCAAAGCCAGTTTTGAAAGACAGATCTTCATTTGTCGTGTCTCTTGAGTCTTTACACACCTGTTAATAGCACTTGACAGTGGTTTTCTATTCCTTTCTTCTCTCTCTTCCTGTTTAAAATTGATCATAGGGATTTGCATAAGGAACAGAGCTCTTTCCAAGTGCCAAAGAATGTATTGATGATAATTTCTCTTATCCCTGTATTTAAAAAAAAAAAGTTAATCTTCAATTATTAGAATTATTTTCCCCTTAGGATAGGTATCCTCAGCAACGCATCTGTTAATGGCTAAGAAAAGGGGGAAGGAGACTGGTGACAAAAGGTGGTATGCCAATACACAAATGAATGGTGAAATGCCATGACTGACTTAATCTTCTTCAACATTAAAAAAAAAAAAAAAAAAAAAAAGAAGATACAAAGCCAATTTACCATTGCCTTAACTAAACCACATAGTTTTAGGTATCCACTACTTCAAATTTGTAATTCAGTAATGGAGAAATTCAGCAGCCTGTGGTGTACATGAGGTCAAACTTCATGGTCACAATGATCATCTCTGAACAACTTGTGAATCTATATGGATGAATCATTTCCTTAAGGTCTGATTTACTATACCATTTTTTTTTGAAAAACAATTCTTAAAACATTGAATAAAATATGAACTTGTCTGATGCCAAATTTCTTGAAACCAGTCATTAAGATTTACTGTTTCCATTATGAATAATGTCCATTATAAAAGAAGAAAAACATGACTGTAAGGCAAGCATATATTTTCTGTCATAGCACAGCAGTTTGTCTTCAATGACTGATGTTGTTTGCCGTTTGGGAAAGTAATAACAAAGAAACAGCAAGTAAGAATTGTATTTTTAGCAGAAACTCATTGTTCATCACATATATTATTATCATTCATTGATAAAGTGAATGCTTGTCAATAATAATGACAAAAAGACAGCTGACTTCATTGCTTAATAAAACTACAAACATTAATGAACAAAGCATACTGTAATAACCGTTTATGACAGGCCATATGTACCTTAATAAGACACAATTGTTTCATGGTTTTTCTTAATGAGGAAGCAGTAAGAGCATGGCTGTTAGATACACGTGGAAACACATATGTTTCTTAAACTCTTTGAGAAGACAATCCTAGGTTTGAGTTCATGAGCTAGCAACCTCAGGAGCTGGCAGCAGCTCAGTTCTTCTGGAGGTAGGTTACAGGTGGCTTTGTTTCTTCCTTCTCATCTCTTATCATTCTCCTGTTTACACTTTGTCTTGAGAGGAAAGCCTTCCAATCTCCTCTTTCTCTTGTTTCTGCTCTGTTTAGAGGAGGGCAACTGCAGTCAGTAACTAGACATTTCCTGCCTAGTGTAAATACTTGAAGCCAGTAATTAAAGCCCAGTCTCATTTTCCACCCCATCCCCTGCATTGTTTGAGGAACTGAATTGCCGATGACTCTGGGGAACCTGAGCTGCTGCTGACTGCAGGCAACTAATAGTTGGCAATATTCTCACCCTGTTTTCTGGCCTTGGAGGGCTGAGATTGCCTGCTTGAAAAAAGAATGAAATAAAATATTTCCCCAGAAGCAAAATGTTATCATCAAAGTAACAGTAATTTTCTGTGCAGTATCCCGTTGGAGGAGTCTATGGTGTGTCCTCATGTGCTTGCTTGCTCAGGCTTAGCAAGGATGCTGGAAACTTGCACACACTGTAGGTGAAACAGGGTAGAAAAACACTACAGGAAGCTCTCTGAACAAGGAAAGTCCCATACCACCTTGCAGAATTCAGTTATTTCCACTGTTCCTTTTCTTTTTGGTCTTGCCTGCCTGCTTTGCATATCATTGCAAAGCCAGAGACTGTTACCATCTCATCTCTTTGATTCCTGAGGGATCAACTGTGCTTATCAGAGACCCACGCTGGTGCTGTCACTGTGTGTAGTGCAAGGTAAGGAGGAAAGCTGAATGAGAGGAGAGAAAGCAACAATTCTTTGTGCCCTCTCATCTTCCACCTACAATCCAAGTCAGTCAGTAGAACCCATGCCTGTTGCAGAGCACGTTCTGTGCTCCCACATGGTGCCCACAGTGCCTGTGGGTGCCACTAGGAAGGAGACAGACAAAACTCTTCAAAATTTACACAAGTATTTCCTTCAGAGATACAGATTAGAAATTAAACTCAATTTGTTCTATGTAATACTTCAGATGTGTAAAACATTCTGCAGCTGAACAAAACAGTATGAGGAAAAAAAACCCAACACTAGGACTCTAGGACTGAAATCATGAGGGTCAGTGTTAGGCTGTATTTCTACTCTCTCAAAATAACGCTATATACTGTTACAATGCACGTGTTTAAACTTTTAACAGCCCTACTATGAAATATGTGATGGTGTCTCTCTTTGACATGGATACAAACTCTCTCTCTGTCAGTGGAAAACTCTGTCAACTTCTGTGGGAATGTCTCTAAGTGTCTAAAATAATTTCATCTAATACGATCAAGGTATTATAGAAAAACATTTTACACAGCATACAACAGTGTGGAGCTACAATATATTTCAAAACTTGACCCTTGTTATCTGTGTATTTATGATGAGATTTAGATTTGCTTCCTCTTTTATGCAAACTTTCCAAAACAAAAATCAAAGAACACTTGAGGAACTGAAAAAATACATTTGTATTAGTGTTCTGCACGGATAGTGAATGAAACTCTAGGAACTTGAAAATTTTTCATTGTAATTTTTCATAGTGAAGATGTCAATGTAATAGAAGTATGTTTTTAAATTAGTGACATTTGCAAATTGGTTTCAGATTTACGAGAAAGCTGTGCTGGTGGGAAATAATCCAAGAAAGAAAGCTCAAGAACTTGTTAATTACAAAGTACAATTCTTGCTATGTCTTGAGCTACCAGAAATAGCTGCTAATTGCTACCAGCCATCCCCTTTCACTTCAAGCTGATCTAATTAATTTCAAAACACACTTGAATTTCAGATCCTGGATTTCTAGGCTTCAGAAAAATTATTTGCTCTTGTAGACTTTAATAAAAACTCACATATCATCTGAACCAAGTAGATGCTTTCAGATAGATCCCATTTTAGGCTATAGATCCCATTTTGGCATATTTTCCTTTCTATACCCTCCTTTCTTTATATAAAATACATCTGATACACAATGTGTTTGATGTAAACATTTGAGATAACTGTGCTTGTAGTTAGGAAATTTTAACTCTACTTGTATGTAGGATACTTAACGATAATTTTAAAAGAATCTCAGTTTTTAGTGGCATCTATGTATGTATTGATGTACTTTTTTTTTTAATTCCCCACCTCACATTAAGTATTGCAGAAATTAACTGTAGATTATAATATGCAGTTTATATTTTGCATTCTACAGCCCTTTTTCAGTATTTCAACTTGATTTCTATTTTGTGCTTAAGACGTATCCTAGAACCCTCTCTTCTTTTAACAAATTTAGAACCTGTATTTGAAGATAAAGACTTTGTTTTGAATTTTGTCTAATATTAGAAAATGCTCTCTGTCAGCTGTTTCTAAGAAGCGTATTTGGGTGCAGGGTAAGAGTTCTTAAACACAACTGTATGTTAACCCCAGATGAAAGGGATATCAGCCATTGTAGTTCAATACTATCAATTGCAAAACAAGATCATATCATAAGTTAAGGTTTGCACAAGTGTTCAGAACATTATACTTGAAGTTTTTGAAGTGGAATGAGAAAGCACATTCACATTGTTTCCCTAGCGATATTAATATGCTTTCCCACCACAGTAAAATTAGTTGTGTGTTGGTTGGTTTGCTTGTTTATTACCTGCAGAAATCACAAATGTGATGAAGGTGTTCAGCTTGCTCTCCTGTGTAAAGGCAGGCTTAGGATCCCTTTTTAAGTTTGACTGAGAGACTTAGCTGTAGATACTTGATTAGCCAAAGAATTGTTTGTTTAGTGAGTAACCACTAAGTGTGCTTTCCTTCAAGTATCTGGCCAATGATCTCCCTTTTTAGCCTGAAGCAATAATTGTCTGCATTTTAACAGTTCATTTGCTTTCAGTACAGTACTTCTTTCTTAGCACAATGGATTTTACAGGGTTTTGAAGTTACCCCTTGTGATGGTTCAAATGAGCATTTGTATTAGATGCAGTGCAGTAGAAGAAATTACTGATACTGGCTGTGTACATTTTTACACAGATAAGCAGTATCTATGGATGCCATCTGAAAAAGGATTTATTTATATGTCTTGTCTTGTAGCAATGATAGATGAAGGTACCGTATTTAACATATAATAGTATTTTCCCAGGTTTGGTTTTTTTCAAATACAAATACAACCATAAATCAAATAGTCTCTGTGGGTTATCAGCATCGAATTAGAGAGAGTGATACATTTATGCAATATAGTCTTAGTGGTGTCTGACCACAACAATCATTTCCCAGTTGGATAAAGAAAACAAAAGAATTAAGCACACTGATTTCTGAGCAGTCTTTTGGTTCAAGGAATTATGTGAGGATACAATAACATTCCTGAGTCCTATAAAGTTATGCAGTCAGCTTCTGCTGCAAAATAGCAGTCTGTACCAGAGTAATAATAAGGGATGAGCTGAAATACGTGCTGCAGCCTCAAGGGGCAGCATAGCTAGGGATTATAAACACACAGTTTATAATATTTAGTTTAAATACAGTACAGGGAAATTAACCTTATTTTAAATGCTTGTTGCTCTTGAAGTTTGTTGGCATAAATTACTAAAGCTTCTTTTAATATAGTGGAGAGCTTTTTATTTATAGCAGAGTAACTTTAGACCAAAGAAATTAGAACTGCATTATAAGATTGAAACAGGAAAAGAACAGAATAAAGGCTGAAGTATATTGCATTTTCTTTCTTTAGCAGGATTGTCCCTTCTCTCCAAGTTTGATTTTAAAAGAAAGAAAGGGGGGGGCTTTGTTTTTTACCCTGTGCCATTACGTTATTACAAGCACATGTCTTTTGTAAACTCCTGTTTGTCTTCTATCCTTGTGTAAAATTGCCTAGTATAATATTTTATTTCTAAAAATTAAAAATAATAAGAGTTGTTTAAAGAAAAAGATGGATGAGGAAAAATTATTGGCCCCTGTAGAATTTATCTGAATGTGTTATTTTCTTATTGTTTGATCTCTGAGAAATTTTCAAGTATTATAACACTCTTTAGTTAAGAAGGACGTGCCATTTACAGGGTGTTTGCTCTCCCTCATTCAGGGATGTTAAATTTAGCAATATCTTTTCTCGATGAGAAGCAGTAAGTGCCATACTATACCAAACTGATTTTCCTTCCTTAATTGCAAATATCTTGTACTCTGTTCTCAAGATTTTTATTTAGGCCTGCAATGCAACCACATGCTGTTATATAATATTGTGTAAGTTAACAACAATCTGAAAATGTACCAAAAATGTCAAGAAGCTATTTTCATCTAGACGGTAACAGGTTGCAATGCTTGAAGAATGTGCTTGTTGTCTTAAACTTATATATATAATGGTGTGAGGAGCAAATGCAATGAGTATCAAAACAAAACAACACCCAATTTTGAAAACGGGAGTTTATCCTAAGCGTGCAGCTACTGGCTTCAGCTGAAGACAGTGCTGTATCAGATTATATCTGCTATAACTTTCATTTACTTTTTCATCCTACAAATTCATCAACTTGTACATTAAGTTCATTCTTCAAGGTAGCTGCAATATTGCTGCTCGGTAATTTTTCATTTTGTTATTTTGGTAATTTTTTGGTAATTTGGTAATTCCTTTAGGAATGTGTTATTGTGTTCTTTAAAAAAAATCACACCACTTTTTCATTGCCTCCCAGGCATTCTTCAGATGAAGACTGGATGACAGAAGGTCGCCAGTTATGTCGCTTCATAACTGAAACCTGTGCCTAAATGCTGTCAGTCTACACCTTTGCCTTTCACGACATCTTGGTAAGAAAACTTAAAAAAGGTGAGAGAGATGTGTGGAAAAAGTAAAGTTCCTGTGGCAGTGGCCCCTGACCTTCTGGATGACAGGGAAGTTAGCTATTCCAGAGGCTTAAGGCATACTTAGTTCTTAGATTTTTTTTTTTTTTTTAATTATCTAAATCAGTGGGAATGCATTTCAGTGTGATTGGACTTTTGTTTTTCTGCAGCTGACAGCAAAAAAAAAAAGTGTATTACTGCATAGCTATGGTATTTGTCTGTAGTGTTCAATGATGTCTTTGTGTTTTAGTGTTAAGTTTTCATGTCCTTCATTTACATTCCTGATTGAACTATTAATGTGGACTTGAAACACGGGGTAAGTCTTTAATAACTCTCCTGGTGGGATTGGGTTTTTTCTTTTTTTTTTTCCCTCCCCTTTTTTTTTTCCTGATCATGTCACCAGAAATGTGGATTGTTCCTTTTGATTTTAGACTGAGCTGTAGGCTCTGAGATCTAAATGTATGCGCATGCAGAGACTCAAAGAATTAATATAGAGTAATTAAGATCACAGGAGTAACTGGGATCCAAAATCGTACAAATAATTTAAAAATGGTCTAATTTCAAGTCAGGTAAACACATAGTATATGTTTATCATGAGTATCTGCACTAATTTAGATATGATAAAACAATTAAAATCTTCATGTTCACAGTAGAGATAATAGCCAAGATGAATGGAATTTTAGCTGCTGATAACTTAGATTTCAAATTATTAAAAAAACATTTTAAAAATCTCAACACTTGGCTTTATCTGAACTAAATCATATGCCTCAAACTTGTAAGGAATAAGGTACTTGAAGTTACTGAAGATATTGCAGATATAAACTGATTAAATATGTGTCACTGATAAACAATGTTAATTGGAACCCATATGGAAAGTAATTAGTTTTTTTAACCAGTGCTAGATAGGAGATCTGCTCCCGCTCTCTAGTCTTCTGTCATCTATGCATTCCCTGTATGACATGGCATGACATCTTGCCAAAATAACAAATTTAAGATAATCAGTTAATCTCCAATAACAGTACAATAAACGGAACACATCACAAACAGCCTACATCCAAACAGCATGCAGTTCTTTTTACCCAAGGAATCAAATGTTGTAGCACAAATTCTGTGAGCAAAAGCATTCAACCACAAAGTAACAGAAAACACCCAAGCTAAGGTAAAAGAAAAAGGCATTTTGTAATCAGTAGCATTCTTTATAAAACCATTCCTCCTCCGTTCCCATAGTCCCTATTCCTAAGGGAAACCTACAAATTACTGTCAGAAGTTGACCCTGGAGTCATAAATCTAAAAGAGATTAGCAAATTACAAATCACAGACTCAGCAGATATATTAGTTTTCTGGCATATCATAAATTTCTTCACACCCAACTTCCAACTTAAACCATCAATGTTCTAAAAATCAATATGTAGCTTTCTCTCTCTCTCTATAGAAGAGGGCTAATGTCTTAATCATCTCCCTCTTTCCTAACAGTCTTTTCTGTTCTTCTGGTTCAGATTGCTATTTTACCTCAAACTGTATAATTGATTTATATACTAAATTAACCCCAGTGAAAAGCTCTGATGTCTCCTGTTTCTGTTTTACATTTGTGTCAGTTTTTTTGAAAGAAATGTAAGAAGCAGCAGAAAAGCTAGAATTCTTCAAGAATGCAAACTCTTCAGTGACTTCAAATGACATTTGTACGTAATTTTCATTTTAATTCCAATACAAAGGCAATATTTACTCGATAGTAAATAGATAGAAACTGTGATAATTAAAATTTTACAAATGTCACATATCAGAAAATTGCTCTATCTGTTCAGTGCACAAGATTTGAATTTAGATAAATACAGCTAAGACATTGATAGAGCCACAATTTTGTGCAAAGCAACTGTACGGTCTCCACATTTTTGTGTGAACACTAGCTGCAAAGTTCCTCCTTACAAATACATTTGAAATTATATTCAGGGTAGTCTACTCAAACTAAATTTTCACAGGTGAAATATTTTAATTTTCCATAATTTCTTAAGTTATTATTTTTATTCTTGTTTAAAATGCTTGTCATATGTTTTTGTAGGCCAAATTGCTATATTAGGACCATATACTGTAAAATCAAGTATAATTACCATGGGATTGCTTTTACTATTTCTGCGAATTGTCTGAAACCAGGAAAGGTTAATGAGACATTCTTGGTTTGATAGATGGGTTAGTCTGAAGTTTAACATGCGTTAATCCACTTTACATGGGAGAAGAATGGAGGTTAAAAAAAATGTAAGCAGGAATTACCTATTTTAAAGGACAGCATTATTATTATTAAATACTCATCCCTAGGGTTCTATTTTATGAGTTGTGGGGGAATCTAACCATGTAACTGTTACATCTGTATTGGATTATACACATCAAGGCTTCCCTTACATTAACTTATCTTCTTTTCTGAACTTAATTTCATATTTTTCAGAAAAATGCTTCTAGCTAGTCAACATTAGAATCTGTCTCATAGCATTCTTTAAGGCTCTGCTTTCAGGATTAGATGAGAATTGTGCAGTTTTTGTTGTGTGCAAATCTAATATATCCTAAGGGCTTTCAAATATGGATTCACCAGTTTCACTAGACTCCCTGAAAACAGCTTGAATAAACTAAACTGTACTAAGGCCCTCCAAAGCTGCAAAGCAAATGCTTTACTTTAACAGGTAGTATCACTGGGATTTAGGAAACTAAGATAAATTATTAATATGCCCATCACAAGGAAATGAGTACACTTAGAGGTTCCTGAGCAGGTCTGAAGATTCTGTTCCCTCTTCTAAATGAAAGATATTTGTGATTAATAAAAATTAGGGGCTTTTGAAAATTTCATCATGTTAATAGTAGGATTTGTACACCAATCTAACATTTAGATCTATTGAAATAGTTTACTATTGACTGAAATATACAACAAGAACGTTGTACTAAGAAGACTTCCATACACACCTGTTGATTCTTAAATGGAAAGATCTATCTATAATTCTTAAAAAACAACAAAGCTTTCCAAAACAAATAAATTCAATTTGATAACACTTGCAGACTTTGGTAGTTTTGAAAGGGATACAAGTTGACAAAGAGTTTGCCTCGGAGGTAGGTAGAAACCACAAACATTTTCCCATCCACAGCAGGAATTCGTAAGTAAAAGTGGGATTTCAAAGATGTAGATTTTTCAAGATTGGTGTCATCCCCTGACTAATATTTGAAGAGCCTATGTATCTGTGGAAGGGGAAGCAAAAACGAGCAAATGTAAGGCAAATAGCAGATTAAAGCTAACCAAGGAAAGTACTAAAGTAAATTTGCAATGCCAGCAAGATTTGCACAATGATACTTTAACAGAGAAAAATGAAAAATTTTACAAAATGTTTGAGATTAAAGTTTTCTATTAAGGAAAGACTTGCTATTATTTTGGTAAATTGCTTATCAAGCAGCAAGTACTGCAGATGAACTAAAAGACATATTATTTTTTATTTTCATTTTTTTTTAATTTGAAAAAAAAATCCTACTGTGGAGAAGTAAACAAGGTATTTTGCCTTAAAGAACTAACGCTGGTATGAACAAAGACATTTTAGAAAAGCTATTTTGAAAGTTCTGCAGTCATATGGCTGTTGTGAAAGCCAAATACACATGTATAGTGAGAGATTGCTGTAAAGGTTTGAAAATTTAAGGCAGATTAAACATTTTTTTTTTGTAAATGGCAGCCTTTTCACAATTCCATATATGTGAGATCTCCTTTGGAAGGAGAGCCTCCAACTTCACTTAGAACTGTAAAGAGAATCTGACAGAAATCTGATAAGCTTAAATTAATACCATTTAGTATGTTGCTTTGAAGTCTACCCAGAGATAAAATTTCTGAGGTATATACCCACTTTTGTACATAGTCTAACATATGGGACTGCTCATTGGAGAACTTCAGGTGCTAGTATGGCTTGAGTACAAATTTAGGTGTAGAAACAACAAAGCTAACACAAGTGCTTTTCTTCTTTGTACCGTTCTTTTAAGGGATATGGATGAGAAGTGGCTTTTCAGTTTAGCTTAGCTAGCAAAGTTGATGTGTGTGGAGGAATTGTAGTTACAGTATAAATAATGCAATTTATCCTTAACAATATGTTTCCATCTTCAGCAATGAAGAAAATGCGTGGTATGGAAAAGAACAACAGTACTTTCTGTGAGTATGGAAACCAACATCACTTTTCTTGCTATGATAACCCAAGACAAATGCTTACACAGATGATTTGTTTAATTGACCAAGTCAGAGAGCAGTCAGCTTTGAAGAAAAATCATCTTGGAAAGTTTATTACGCACGGTTTGAAATAATAAGCGAAATGAACCTTTGGACTGAGTAAGCGTGAGCACCACTGCTTGCTGCTTATTTGAAGGGATGTGGACATATTTTGCCCATAATTTGTCAGAAAAAGACAAGAAAACTGTTTGCAGGCATTAGCAACAGCTATATTATCTTGGCATTCTAGAGCTGGGCATCAAATAAAATTGGCAGAGCTACAGAATTATAGTAAAGTGAAGCATCTGTACCATAACTGTCTAAAGAGAAGACCATTGAAGATTACTATGTCAAACACATCTGGTTGTCTCTAAAGACCTCTGAACTGGCTTATCTAAAAGACTTATTTAAAAATGATTTATTGATAATAGAAAAGACAATGAAAATTAACTCTTTGTTATATGCTCCTAAAATCTATGGAATATAATTTGACTGGCATTATTCAATTTAGCAAATCTCCAAAATCAGAAATAAATGAAGGTAGGTGGATTGGAGAAGCAGTTGGATCAGATGCATGAAAAAGTAAAAGTCAGGGCGCATGCTAACAGAAGATAAACAAAAACCACAAAGAGTAATAGCTGGCATTTTTTTCATCACTGTGAGAAAGAGTCCAAATCTCAAATATAGTTTAAAGGATTTTCCTTACAATAACAAAAAACAATGAAACAAATGAAAAACCCCAAGCAAATAGAGACAGCCCCCGCCATATTTTTTCTGTAAAAGTGACAAAAATTCTATATGCCATAAGGAACAGGGTTTTTCCTGAAGGCAAAAAAAAATAATAAGCATTCCATTCATTTAAATGAGCATAAGTATAGCAGAGATGCCTTGGAAGGTAGAGGCATCATATAATTTTGATAGCAAAACCTTACCAACCTGTCCATTGTGGTATTTCTATTTTAATAGTATCTGCTTTCCTGCCTGTCTTGTCTTTCAGGTTTTGATTGATTGTAAGTTCTTAGTTGATAGAAGTACATTTAGTGTATAGATTGATGTCAATTTACACTGTCTTACTATGTGGTCCTAAAAAAATAATTAAAATAAGTTGTTTAGATTATTTTCATTTTGAAGGAAGATAACTGAAAATCAGTTATGCAATTTTCATCAACTATGCAAACAAGAAAATTATTTTCTTTGTTTTCTTTAACTTTTCATTTAACTTTATGTAAACATTTGACAGTGAAATTTGAAAAGTTCAAAAAAGGTGTTTAAAATTCAAATTAGACTTTTTAATCAGCACTTAAAAATCTTCCAAATTCTTGATTAATAATAAATGCAGTTTTCTTCATTACCGTGGTGATTTGATGCTAATGTTTCATGAATATATTGGCTTTTAAACTTCCACATTGTTTTCAGTCATGATATAACTCTGAGAATATTTGTACTTAGATACTTTTCTACTGTGATTTTAGCTGCTGCATATATAGTTTTGGCATACGATCTTGACATAATATAGAAATCTGGCCATACTCTTCCATGCTGAGAAAAAAACATCCTGTCCAAATATTTGAATCAAGGAGAAGCAAAAATTACAATATGTTATTTTGAAAAGTGTTAAGCTTTCAGACTAGCTACCCTGACTTGCACAGGTTCCCGTGATCCTCCTCTGATTTACATGGAAGGTGCGTGTACTGAGCAGCTTTCAGAATTAGGGTGCATTCCTGAATGCTTTCATAGAGATGACAGCGGGGGAGTCTGAGTTTAGGTGCTTACCTTATGGCATCTGACCTTTTTGTACTCATTAATCTTTTTCCTCATTCCTCCAAAATGTGAGGGATGAGGTGGCAACTTGTACCTTCCCTTTCCAAAATGTGCGAGCTCAAGGCAATACTAAGGGGACCTCCAGCTTTTCTTTGTCGGTGTTTCTGTCCCTGTTTGCTACACGCACAGGGTCGTGCCAGTAGAGTTATTAAAACAGAACTGAAAAATATAAGTTTGTCACTGACAAGACAGACTTTGTCAAGCGGCAGGTAACTAAATATTCTGAAATAATGATAATTTCAGACTGTTTTCTAAATGAGCAAACTGGATTCAACATTGCTGCAACAGTATGTTTAGTATATTTTTATAGGGGCAGAAGTTAAGAAAAATTCAACAAAATCAACAATATTTTAAAATATGCTTAACACGTGGTATTAATTATCTTCACATATATATTTTTTTTTTTAAACAAGTTAACATTAGAGAGGAGAAATCAGCTTTTTAAGTCTCTCTCTTGTTACTTCTGTGAAGACAGATCTCTCACCAATCTGCTCAGAACTTAGAGGGAAGGGCAGAGGTGGTGGGAATACAGAAACCCCGCCTGGATAGCGTATGTACGATGCTAGTTGAACTGGGGCATCTCAAGAAATAATTCAGTTTATAAAGAGCCAGTTTAATTTTACAAGTGTGAGTGTGTCCTAGGTTCGTGTTTTTGTTTTTTTTTTAAGCTTTACAAGTTTAGCTTTACAAGCATGGTTTGTACCCAGCGTTCAGTACATGAAAAGATGTCTGTTAGAGTAGGAGATCCCTAGAAATGAAGGCTGCGGTTAACAAGCAGACTGAAGCAATAGAAATTTAGGATTCTGGTAGGACTCAGACCACTGGGAATACAAAATTTCCAAGGAAAAATTTAAAACTTACAGGACTCGGGATCTGCGGATGCAAGAACAAACTCTGGGTATTAAAGATAAGAAAAAGAAGGTAATATTTTTTTTAATGTGTGTGTTATTTTTCTATACAAACTCAGGAGGAGGGGGAAAGTGCAGGATGAGAAGAAATAAAGTTAACAGTGCCAGGAATAAATCCTGACATGCTGAAAAAGCTGATAAAAGTTGTTAATTAGTACTGTTATTGCAAACAGCATAAGATTATACAAGAACTAGTGGGTTTTTTTCTGGGTTTGTTGGTGGTTTTGTTGTTTTTTTTTAATTGCTGGGCTTTTGTAAGCAACTCAGAAGTATTAAAAATTTAGAGATACTACAAAACTCAAAATTTAAGACAATCTAACTTTCAGATTTTAGTTTTGACAGAGGACAGAGTTTAGAGTTCTCAAGAAATGTAACTGTTCTATTTAAATTCTTTGGATTTCTATTTCTGTTTTGAAAGAACCTCCCACACCCAAATGATAGGTAAGTTACACGAAGAACAACAAATAAACACAAAAAGTAACAGCTCAGTCAGTAAAATGAGCTATTACAGTTTTTGTTAAACTAACTTAAATTGGACAATACAATTACCAAATCAAACTGGGTCAGTGGATTAACTACAATTGTACACCCAGCAGCCAGCAGTTATCAAATTCATATGGGCAACAATAGCATAATGAAATTAATTCAGCTGATAACCAATTCATACAAATTCCAGCCTCAAGAATATAGAGAGCTTTTCTCATTCCAAAGCACAAACCGAAATGAACAGATAGAGTCCCTAAAGCAAATGTGGACTGCTGATTCCCCTAAGAAATACTTGACTACAGTCATGTTAAAAAAAATCACAAGAATTAATACAGAATATCTTGCTGATATTTTTTATTCAACTCTGGCAAGACATAACAATTCTAACAATTTTGTTTGCTTAGATTCAGGGAACTACTGTGGGTGCCTTTTTCAAGAAAATTCATACTAAATTCAGGTGTGTCGAAGAATGTGTTCGTGCATATCTCTGAAGAAATTCAGCAAAATGTAATTGGTGTGATTTTTTTGCTTGTCCTGAAAAAGATGGAAAAAGAAAACAAAGAGTTTTTTGAAAGGTAGGAACCTTTTATAGTTCAATTCTATAGTATCAACTTTATACTTCATGGTATATTCAGATTCAGGTGTTATCAGATCCAGGGTTTTCTTTTGGTGATACAATATGTGGCATTTTGTCTTCATGAACCTTAAAGTTAGGATCTGACTGTCTTGATTCACATCTCTCCACAATATCATCTTCAGAAAACAGAATTCATCAGTCTGTCTTAACTGAAAAATTCACCATTCCTAATTCTTCTAATTGTGCTCTCTTTAATGAAAACTAGTATAACTATTAGCAATGGAAACTCAAAAAAGTAAGGAGGCAAACAAAAAAAAAAAAATATAAAAAAAGCAAGGGCTAGAGAACAAGAAACGAGGATGTGCCGAGGGTGTGCATCTTTATGAGTGTTGTTGGTGATGCCAATTTTATTTCTGTACCAAAGACATAATCCAGCAAATTATGACAACTTCTTCACAAACTATGAGTTTTATTGGATCTGCTGAAACTAAATAGACATCTACCTCTGATATCTGATTTTAGTTTGAGCCCCAAGAGCCTTCAAGGATGCTCCTGGAGCAAGTAATTCAAAAGAAAGTTAGCAATGTAAATAGACTGTCAACTGTATCTCTAGATTCTTGTGAAAAACACGAGTTGGCAAGATTGGATTGGTCAGAGATTCATAAACAAGCAAAAAAAAACCCAAAACCATAAATGAGACTTATCATTTTTAAAGAATTTTAGGACTGCGTAAGAGCTAAGGTCACAGCAAGAGAGTCCAGTTGCCCGACCAGCAACACTGCAGCAAAATCCAGCATCTCACAGCATTTTCTGGTAGAGCACCAGCAGATGCAGAAGTAGCATGTACTCAGACAAAAGGAGCCACTAGCTGTGTTTGTTTTGAACAGAACAGTTATATCAGCTCGTCTTTGGGCTCAAGCTGAATGTTAGAGTATGGATCCAAGGCACTGGTTATCATGAAGAAGCCACTGTCGAGTTCACCCTCATGATCACCGTGCGCGTTTTTTAGATACCAGCCCGTGATGTGAAAATAAAGCTCTGCCCAAGAAAGTCACTACTGGTGGCAGAAGCGCTGAACAGGGCATACCTTCCTGAGCACAACACAGATGGCACTGTGGAACAAGAGAAAGTCTATCAACATGCTACATTACCTTCGCATCTGGGAGGCTCCAGGCAATCCAGCAAAGCAGCGAAGAGGATCGGGTGCTGCAGGCAGAAAAACAGTGCATACTCTGAGTATGGGCAGAACCAGTGATGCAGGAGGTTATGTCTATTACACAATGAGAACGACGTGAAATATATATATTCAATTTATTGAGTAAATTTAATTAATATCTAAATAATTTATTTAAATTTGCATTTGGTTTGTTTAAAAATTCCTTGAGTAGAAATACCAACAGATTTAAGAACTGATATCATGAAATGTGCTTGAAATGTCCAGGCAAGAACAGTTAACTGAGAGCAACGTGTGTTGTATAAAGAGATTGGTGACAGGCAAAACAAGAAAGCTTTATTAGATAGATATGTGCAATCCCACTCTTAATCTAATGAAAGGCTGGAACCCAAAGGTCATGCTCCACAGAGGATGGGAACTTAATAGTCAGGAGATTAGTAGTTTAGTTCCTCGAGCTGGACTTTCTGGAGAAAACTTAGTCAAGACTGAGGATCAGAAAACTAAAGGCACATTCTGCCAAGTATTGTAGATCTGACATGCTGTGATTAGCAAATAGCCTCAGCACACAAAGCCACAGATTTCAAATGTTCACAGCCAAAAGGAAATTTGAATTCTGATTGTTTTTTTCAAGCTACATACTACACAGTAAGGAACAGATTTTTTTAGTAATACAGCCAGGAAATTAATGGTCAAGGTAGAAAAAAAAAAAGGGGGAAAACTCCTTTTTCTACATGATTGGAATCACCAGACCAACAAAGCTACTTTCAACTGTAATTAATGTAGTGTATTGCCTATTCCCATTTCTTTTTCTGTTTTTGTATTTGGTTCACTTGCTACCTTTATCAGGCAGTATTGTAGAAATGCTGGGTTTTGGCTGTTGGCTCAGGTGATTTCTGAACACTAAGATGGGGTTGCGGTTAGAAATAGGTCTGGCTGCAAGTGACTTCCCCAAGGCCCCGTCAGTACTGGAGGGAGCAAATTTCATGAGATAACACGCTTTAGCATCATTTTTTAATGGTCTGTCGTTCATTTGGGAGTAGTATTAAAGAGTTCTGCAGAGAAGTCTGTACTTAGAAGTGAAGCGAAAAGGTCATCTTTACTTATTCTTCCGTGTTGCTCCTTTGCCATTGGGGGAGGGAAGGGAGGAGAGTCACACAATAAAAACTGCTGGAAGTTTCAGAATACTTTTTCTCTTCTCCTGAAATTCAAGGTAGGTGAAAAAACTGTTGTGCTAAATTTTCAAAGTGTTTTTTTCCCATTTTTGAGTCAGATAATAGGGAGCTAGATTATTAATAATTATGCTACCATAAGATGTAAATCTGAACCTTTAAAGCTCCTTTTGCATTGCAGCTGAAAGAAAAAAAACCACAACAAAAACAAACCCTAAAAACCAATTCATGAATACTTAACGAATGAGCAAACATTTGCATCATATAAATATTTTCTTTCTCCTCATCAGTATTCAGGGGCTGTATTGCCATCTGGCAAAGGTTTCAGTTGACTAACACTGAAGCAATAAATTAATACAGTAAAAGATGCTACCAACAGTTTTAAACCAATTAAAATGCTTGAAGCAGACTCTATGCATGTTAAAATGTCATGTCATGATCCTGCTGCACAGAACCAAAGAACTGTAATGAGCCAAGTGTGAATGAGCAAAGTTTGCAGGATTCAAGGGTATTGCTTGGTGTGAGCCTTCTGGCATGCACAAATATTCTCGTAATTCAAAATGTTAAACAGTCTGACCCATATTAAGGTAGATGCTAGTTGTACTATAGAACAGAGATTGTCTCATGCTCTTGTAGTCTTTAATTTGGATCCAATAAGAACAAAAAAAAAAGAGTAAGCCAAGCGTGTGTTTTAGCTCTCCTATGACCATTCAAAAGCTCCGCAGAAAAAAGATTCCAAAAACCCTCACATTAGAAAAGGGTTTGATGCCTGGAGACAGAGAACAGCAAAAGGGAGTTCTGGGGGATAACAAAGACCAAGCAGCAGCCACCTCTGTGGGTCTGTCTCTCCTGGGTTTGGATTGCAGGCTAATGTCTGGACTGCACAGGACTCCCTGTCCAGAGTAACATCATCAAGCGCTAGGTACCTGCAACCGTTCTTCCAAGAAACACAGTAGAGCCTGCTGCTGTCTTAAAAAAGGGCTGGTTTCCTCCAACTCTTCAGGGAGAGCGTAAAGATGAATATTGTGAAGTTTGAGACTTTCCTTACAGAAACCCCTTGTGGTCTGACTGCTTTCTTGGGGAAAAATGTCACTGGATTTGCAAGCTGCATGAAAAGCTCTTGTAGCAGTAACGCAAAGCAATGCCATAACCCCTCGTGAAACAAGCTAAAGAATTTTATTAAACTTTATGGATTTAATTTTTTTTTAAAGCAGTACAACGTACTTTAAAACAGTCTGTCAAAAGGATCCTATCAAAGATCTATCTTGAGGTTTCCAAGTCAGGAAATGCCCGCGGGACCATTCAAGACAGGAGAGAAGACCATTCCCAAACCTGTCAGTTTGGTGTGTTGGTTTTGTACAACATAGGAAGGAAAGAAAAGAAAAATTCACTATCCTCCAAAAGTGGCTGCATCAAAACTGAGAAAACAGTTTTCAAGAACCTGCCACTTATTTACTTTCTACAAACATTGTTTATGACGGTAGCAATTGTGTGGCTGTGTTACTAGAAAATATATAATGCTGTTAATGTTTTCTGCAAGTATAATGCAGGAGAAATGTGAGAAGGATGTTTATGACTGTAAATTAATATTACAAGAAATAAGTTAAAACAATGCAGTAAGATGTACTAATGGCAAGATTATGCTAGAACATGTGGAGTTTTTCTGTTAAGAGTTTATTGCCGAGGACCAGAGCTAGCTGAATTATACATGAATAAAGTACTAGAATAGATTTGTATCTTTCAGATATGAATGCTAATAGATGATTGTTACTTAAATATTTGAGATTTTAAGGTTATATAATAGTTGTAAGTCTTTTGGAAAGCACAGATGATCACGTCACTGCAGGATAGAGAAGAGAAAACTTGTCCTTTTTTCATGAATGGCAATGATTTAAAGAATGTTGAAGGAAAACACTTTCTATGTGGGATTTTTTTCTAAAGTATGTATTGCTACTGCCTTGTACAAGTCAGACATTCTAAGCTTTCATTTCTGACAGAAAAAAATGTTTTCTAGCTTAATGACTTGTTTAAATAACTCATAAAGCTTTATCTATATTCTGGTAAATTAACTTAATTTGTATATCTGCCTTATATCAAAAAAAAAAAAAAAAAAAAAAGAACATAAGTGGCTCCAAATCCATTTACTGAAGGAAAATGCCATTTATTTGAACTATAAGATCTAACATAATATCTGTCATAATGAATTCAAAGTGCTCAGATTCGGAATACTGGAATGTTATGGGGGAATGCTACCCAGACTCCGTAAGCGCCCCTTGATTTTACAACATTATCGTATAACATGTTTATTGATGTTATATGTAGAGGAGGTTTTTTTAAGATGAAATTTCAGTCTTTAAATAAAGCGTATGATTTATTGAAACCCAACCATTTTTCATGAAGATGCTTAAACAAGGCAAGGTTATTTTCTTTTGTATGTGAAGTGAGTCATTTGAGAATTCATTTACAACTCCTCATGATAACCTTTCCCCTTATTTCTTTTTTGCAGTGATCTCTTTAAAATAACTTCCATAGAAAAGCAAAGCAGTACTCGGGAATTGAGATTGGTTTTCACCATAATCACTAAGGAACATCAGCCTGCACCTAAGCAATTTGCACCAATCATGCAAAAGTAAGTTCCAATAGCTGAATGTTTTAAGATCTTTCAAAAAAATGATTGTACTGCTGGCATGACGTATCTCCACACAACTATCTGTTCTGGCAGTTCTGCAGTTCCTTTGATAGAGAAGGCAAACGGGTTTTAAATTGTTTTCTTTTATAAACATAAAGAACAAATTCTGAATTATCTATATCAGATTTTGATCTGTTATGTGATATGTGAGAAGACCATTAACTGTAATAAGATATACAGTCTTATTTTTCAATAGCTTCCAGAAGGGGTAGTGTCTCCAATGTTTTCACTAGTATTATGCTAGCAACAGCAAGCAATGGTAAATTGTCAAAGACAAAATCATTTGCTTCTAAAACAACTTTTTCATCTGCCACTATTCTTAACCTAGTTCCAGAGCTGCCTTGAAAAGCAGAGCAAAGAATTGTTTATTGTGTAGTAAAAAAAATTCTTTAAGAAACCTTTACTCAGATGGGAGGTAGTACTCCATTGAAAATATATGAAGCAGAACTTTTACCAAATATTCTCTTTTCCGATATGGGCAAATATTGGTAATTAACACTGCTGAAATTTTCAGTCCCAGCCTGTATTTCCTCACCAGACAGGGGCAAGTTCCCCTTGCTAATGGAGGGTGCACTGGGCTGGTGCACAGCAGCCTGGAAAAGGCAGACAGACCACCTCGTCCCACCCTTTCAAGAGAACATGATGAGCAGTCAATGGAGAAACCAGGTATGCCCTTCATCACAATGCATGTAGAAGCATCCTTTCTCTTGGGCTACATAAGCTATTGCTTGAGATCACATCCTCAACCATTAACCTTGTGAAATGATGAGGTGGTTACAGGGAAATGAAGCAGTTTCTGCACATCCTTCGATGACAGATGGTTGAAGGGAGGCTGATTCCTCTGCTGCCTTTCCTCTCCTGCCCAGCACAGAGAGTGGTGGAAAGAGCCCTCTCTCTTCACTGACCACCTGGACTCATGACACAAAAAACACATTCCAGAAAATAAACCTTCTGCTCTATGTAGCCCTAGGAAGCACCTCAAATTTATTGAGGTGGGGGGGAAGGGGGATTTCTAAATATGCTCAGATTTAAGTGGTTTGAAGATTGATCTGACTTGTACAGTGTCTTCCCATCTCTAAGAAGGTGACTGCACAACCACTAGTTAGTCTCAGCCTGGACATACAGGAGTTTTCAATTTCTGCACTGCTGGTTTTTACTGGAAAGGGCAAAATATCCAGCAGAACATGAGCAATCTTTAAATTCAGACACCTCGGATCTTCTGGGGAACTGAATTAAAGTTAATAATTTGAAAGTGTATCCGGTGCTCTTGCAGAGCATATTGTAGCTGCACTGAACCACTTAGCTGATATGTTTTAAGCAGTCTTCTATTATTTGAATAATGTAGTGTTAATGTTGATGTTTAAAATATAGGTAATTCTTCTATACCTTCCCACTTGATGTATCTTAATGAACTAGTGCCAGCTGAATGGGCTGAGTCATTGGTCTATTGACCCCATGTTCAAAATAAGGCTCAAGAGTTAGTCTAATTTTGTCTAAAATGATACAGGGCAGATATAATCTCCAGGGAAGGTTCTGTATAAAATGGAGATGAAGATGCTATTCCCAGACTAGATAGATAAGATGATTGAACAGCCCTTTTGCAGGTATGGTTGTTATCGCTACTGCTCGCATTGAGTTTTAATACGTGCAGGAAAACATTTTTATTTTTTTCAGGGTCTTTGCAAACTGTTGCCGTGTTCCTTTCAGTACAGTAATTCCAAAAACTCCAGCTTCAATTAGATAAGCAAGTTTTAAATAAAAGAAGATCAGGAGAATTAGGAAATGTAAATTGATGTATTCAGTCATAGTCATCTTTATTTTTGCAGTCTGCGCATAATTGTTATAAGTGATAATAAAACCTCTTTTTGTTCTAAAACTAAAACATTAGCAGTATGCAAATTGGCAGAAATATCAGCGCAGCAGTTCACACAGGTGTAGACTGTAATTCAAAGTTCGCTTCATAATATTCTGCCCAAAACTTGCTTTGATAGCTAGAGGAATGTGTAGATTAAACTTATGCTCAGAGTTATAAAAGCTAAGATGCTGTCTTTATTTTATCATTTTAGTTGCAAAATTATTATCCCAAACAAACCCTGATGGAGTTGTTACTGTTAGCGCATTTTACATCTCAAGAATGATACTTCTGCAAAAAGACACAAGGATTTTCAGCAACTGTAAAAAAGAGGCTTTGTGAGGTTCATTAATACTTCCCAATACTGAGAACTAGAATAGAAATGAAGATTGAGAACTTTAAGGCTTACCCCAAATTATTTAAAATTGCTTAAAATTCATTACTATGAGAATATATTTTTAATTGGTATTTCCTGCATTTTACAGAAGCCAGGAATATACAGCTAGAAAGGGGGGAAATTTCACAATACTCTTTTCACTGAATTTAGGGAATGATATCCTACCTGAGCTTTAGTGTCTGAATCGAAAACGTTTCAAATCTTGGCCCACAATGAGACAAAAAATTTAGTATAAATCTTGTATAACTGGAGATTTTCCAAATTCCTGAATTTTACCTTAACTTCCCCTCTTTTAGTTGCCTTATGCAAAATACCCTGCTTTTCTGTACACTGTGAAATAATAATTTAGTAGGGGGAATAGTTAAAAATATATCTTGATATATCAGAAACCTGTTTTCTCAGGATGAAATCTAAAATTCAATTGTCTTATTGAACAATGCTGCAACTTCATTTACATACTATTTTCTATTCTTATTTTTTTCATATGTCTATTGTATGTATCTGTAGGTATATGTTGACATGATGGCAGCAGGTGGGGGAAGCCTAACCAAAAGGGGAAAAAGGAAATTGGGACAAGAATTAGCAGGGCTCATTGAGAGAGCTTTAAACTAGATTTGAAGGGGGACAGGGTTGGAACCAGGGTTACTAAAGTGGTGCCCAGGAATAGCATGCCAGTGCTAGCAGGTAAAGGTGCTGGCAAGGCCTTGCAGCCTGTTGCAGCAGTTGATGTTAGCAGGGCTCATTGACATGGCTTTAGACTAGATATGAGGGGGAAATAACTGGGACTGAGAGGATTAAACCCAAGGGAAGCATGCCAGGGCTTGAGGGACGGGAGAGTAGTGATACCA
>JAHREE010000567.1:4580798-4747120 GCA_033628505.1 Tringa tobata
TTTTTTTTTTTTTTTTTTTGTCAGAGTTAGGTTGATGGTTGGAGTAGATAATCTTTAGTGTCCCTTCCAACCTAGACGATTCTATGATTCTATATATAAAATTGCATGCGGAATATGTTTTGCTATATAAATCAATACTAATATTTGAGGCTACAGTTGCAATTGGAGTACTAATATCAACCGCTGCTTAATCAGTTGATCAAACAACTTTTTTGTATGGTATTATCAGAGATGTTGACTTTTATGGTACTGTGGTTACTATAAAAATCTACAGAATTTATAACAGCATTTAGAAATATGTGACTTATAAACCTGAGAGTGTATCTTTCTGAAGTCACACATCATTGCAGTCTGCAGCTCCTACAGAAATATGTAGGGACTGCAAAGCACTTAAAACTTGGTCAGTATGAAGAGGAGTGTTTTGAGACAAATTGAGAAAGCAGGCTGCAGAACATCATTTAAGTCTTAGACAGCATGGGAACCCAAGCAGAATGTGGCTGTATCCTGCCTGGGAAAAAGTGGAGGTTGCACAGGAGAATGTGATTACTTTCCTGACTGGTGATCCTCAGTTACAGGTCTTCAAAAGCAACTTCATGCGCTGCCATGAGGCTTTCTACCTGTGGTTTGTCTTGAAAGTGTCTGTCTTTGTTAAGATTCTCTTTACAAATATTTTAGCACTAAAATAAGTGTTAGCATTTTCCCAGTAGTTTTTCACCTGAGACAAGTCTTAGCTAACCAGCGGTACTGTATGCCATGGTACCTATGTCAACAGCTGTAGTATAGATGTCACACTGTAATGCAGATGATCCGGTCACCTCGTGTCCACTGCCAGCTGGTGTTACTTAAGTAAATTTACTATCGGTGGTGTGAGAAGCATGGTGTGGTACCTCAGCTGCATATTGTTGGCTAGAGAGGGATTCTTTCCTTAATATTTTATCCTCAATTTGGAAAAGTCACATAATCAGATGGAAACAAGCATCTATTCTAGATCCTGAATATCTCAACTTTCATCGGTTTGCCATTTATCTTAGGGTTGGTTGGGTATCAGGCATTTGAATTAAATAGACAGCCATTAATAGTACAGTACATCCTGGCAAAACTCAACAAAGCTGAACTGTTATTGCAGGGTAATAGTTTTGTTTGACATTATTTTTAGCAGTAACTGTGATTTAGATGTATGCTCCTAGCAAAATACCAGCCACATAAACATTTTGGGTCATCATGACAGGTATTTATTATTATGGTTTATGGTTATATAGGAGCTTCTAGATTATTTTTTTTTTCTCTTTTGTGGTAAAAAGGGAAACTGCTAACTGTGTCATTGAACCCTTAACTTTTGTAGATCATCTTCTGGGGTTTGCATGGGAAGGGAAGTTATATACAAGCTTTTCTTCATGCAAGCTATAAAATGGTTTCCTGTTTAACATTATTTAATGTTTCAAAAGTTTTATCAGGCTTGATATTGTCTTTTTTTGCTACAGTATGAGACAGATTTATTTAGAAATTTTCTTAAGCCAACTAAAGAAAAAGCATGCGTGTGTGAGCACTTAAAGAGAAAATCATCATCTTGGTGTTTCTGAAACATTTTTTCTGTTGTTGTGCTTCACCACCCCCCACCGCCTCTCCTTTGCTTTGTCACATCTCAGAAGATTTGTGGAAGGAAAGTGTAAAGAGATTTTCTCAGTTTCCTAGGCTGCGGGCTGATTAGACCTGTTGAGGTGCACTTTGGCTCTGTGACAGCGCTTGACAAAACTTGTAGAGCTGGTGATTCCCTTGAGGGAAGTTTTTAGTACATAACTCTTAAATAAGAAAACATCTGCTGTTTTTCTTACGATGTTTCTCCCTTCTCTTATTCTACCTTTCAAAATTAAAGATGTAGGAGACAGTTGAAAATAGTCTTATTTTCCCCCTAGAATAAAATAATAAGCCTTTTTAAAAAAATATTGCTTCCATATACAAGTTAAACTGTTGTTGAGGTTCATCGCAGAGGCCATTTGGGTCAGAAAACCATCACAGAATTGACATTAGTGCCCATAATTGCTAGCTTTTTTTTGCTATTTTTTTTAATCTTCCAGCTTTTGGCATGACTGTTCACAGAGCAAATTAATTATGCCGTTTATTCTTCTTTGTGATATAAAAGCAATTTTAAGGTCTTGCCTGGACATCCATAATAAGCAAACAAAATAAAACTTCTTTGTAAATTTCTGCACTGGACGGTTTTCATAGATAAGTCAACTTGCTATCTTTAGAGGTCACACAATTACCTCTCAAATCAACATTGGTATGTTTAGAATAAAGTCATGTTAAAATCAAGGAAACAAATAATCCAAAGTCACCTGGGAGTAATGCATTCACATCCAGATGACAAATACTCATAGAAGAACTTGCTAAAATCTTCATAATCTGGGAAACTCGAGGATTGCCTTACTATGCATTGAAAGGGACACTTCTTCCAACTCAAAGAAAAGTAAAATTTACTCCAGTCATTCAATTATTTACAAATGTAAATAGTTCAAATGCAACTAACTAGAATTTATGTGACAACTTACGTAATATTACTTAATTTCTCAGGATGTTTTCTGGCAAATAATGGACACACAATAGACCCCTTCTGTATTACACAGGGACCAAAAAAATTGTGGCAGGCTGTATCATGTCTTACACCTTGGCTGCTTTTCTGCTCAGTGCTGCTGAGAGAGAATATTGAGCTGGCATTCCTGGTGCAGCTGAGTTCAAGACACAAGATGCTCATTTCACTGATGGCAAGGTTCCGAAGATCCCACTTCCCTAAAAAGGCAGCACAAACCAATAGGTAATGATGATAAGAGCAAGGGCAAAAGGCAAAACATGTTTGCAGTATTCTCTCTTTCACAGATCCAAGTTCCACGGGAGCCTGTTACACTACAAAGTTTTTCAGGAAGTCTATAAAATGCTTTTATTTCATATTTTCACATAGTACAGTTAAGGAAATTACTGTCTGCTGTAGGAACAGAAAAGAGGGGAGTCAAAAAAAAGCATAGTAGAATCATGAGAGAGATTTAAGGCATGAAAAAAATCTACATATTTTGAAATTCTGTTATATAAATCCAAGAGCAACATTTTGAATATCTGATTGTTTGAAAGTTTTGAAATAGATGTTTTTTATTAAAAATTTAGTGTTGATTCCTAGTGCTGAGGGTTTTTTTTTTTTGCCCCATCAAGATATTACAGAGAAATTAACTGTGAATTGTTGGACAGGAAGATTTCTAGTGGTCCATATTCAGAGCACAAGTTACTTATACCCTTGTGTTTGTGAGGTTTCAGGGCTTCTACACTCTCCTCATAAAGAAGTTACTGAAACAAAAATTACTTTTTTCCACTTAGATGCATTCAAAACCTTGCTATCACTTTTTATTAAAAATGTGAAATGAATTTTTAGGAGAGCTTTGACACTTGCATTGTTAATGTGCCTTCAGGCATGTAATTAGTAGAAGAGTTTAATCTTTTATATTCCATTCTTTGATCAGAGTAAATAAGCTCAGAGAAGCTATAAAGTATTGACCAGCATCTTTGATAAAAAAAAAAAAAGTTGTAAGCACCACTTGAAGATACTTTCATAAACTTGAATGCACATCATTAGTTCTGCATATAATAGAGAACATGTTCACTTATATTGCTATTATTGGTATATCAATCCAGCCCATAGATTGTTGGGGCTTCTTTTCTCTCTTTCCCTGTTTTTATTTAGAAACTTGTGTTGTTTTTCAACATTTATGGAAAAACCTGAAAACCGCTATCTGTAGCAGCCCAATAAGTAAATGATTTATTCTGTAGCTGATTCCATGCTAAAAAATTTGATCGATCATTAACAAAACGTATCTGGTAGGCTGACTGGTAAGATGCACCTGTTCACATTAATTTTTTGAAGACATAATGAAGGCTGAAATTAGGGTGTCTAAACTGAAATAGAAATTTGTCATTGAATTAGCAGAATAAAAATTAAGTTTGAAAAATTGGCCCTTTGGGTTATAGTAACAAGATTCAAAACATAAAATATTATGTTGAAAGGTTTTAATTTCTTAATTCTGTACTTTTCTCTAACCTGCATAGATCAGACCAGTCACTAATTGATGTTAGTGGGTGAAATAATCAGCAGATTTCTTTTTATGGAACATCTAAACCTTTCCCTGATGTTTGGTGTTCTAAAACATTCAAAATAAAATGAAAATTGTATTTAAAAAAAAAAATAAAATTAAGATGTTTATTCACCTCATAGTTAATCTATGAAAAAAATTCAAGAAATTTGAAGAAAATACTCCTTCCAGAACCTGAAAGCAGCCTACAGGAAAGATGGGGAGGGACACTTCATCAGGGAATGTGGTGATAGGACAAGGGGTAATGGTTTTCAACTGAAAGAGGGGAGATTTAGATTAGATATCAAGAAGAAATTCTTTACTGTGAGGGTGGTGAGACACTGGAACAGGTTGCCCAGAGAAGCTGTGGCTGCCCCATCCCTGGAGGTGTTCAAGGCCAGGCTGGATGGGGCTTTGAGCAATCTTGGGCTAGTGGGAGGTGTCCCTGCCCGTGGTATTGGGGGGTTGGAACTCGATGATCTTTAAGATCTCTTCCAGCCTAAACAATTCTGTGATTCTATGTATTGGTTTAAAGTCCTTCAGTTTTTAAAAAAGAAACTTGCAAAGCCACAGAGAGGAGTAAAAAGCTGATACATTATTTGTTTGGTTTATATTGGTATTTCCATTGTTTTTTACAGGCTTTTGGTGCTCCATTTCTGCCCCCCTGTCTCCTGCCCTAGTGAGCCTCATGCACCCCTTGTGAGCAGCCTTTCTGTTAAGGCAGTTTTGGGGGAGAAATTAAAATCATGCGTTTCCAGTTAGGTTTTTTTCCTTGCTCTTCATCATACACAACAGTGTTATTTCAGTGAGCCTAATTCCTGGTTACCTAGTTCCTCAGTACCTACATAGGTGGTATCTCCCAAGGATGACAAATTTCACTTGGGAACCCTGAAGTGCCTTCTTCCACTATTGACTCAGATCTTGACAAAAAGGGTGCTGAGCATTCATAAAGCCCGTTGCAGTCAACGCAAAGAGCCTCCTAGGAAACTGTTATTATAGTTATTTTCTCATTTCGTCTTCCAGGTGGTTTCCTGGATAAACTTTGTCTGGCGTGTTAAACCACAGAGAAATTTGAGGTTCCTGGCATATAAAGAGTGAATTTCTGGATGCACCTACATATATATTTGCTATTGCAGGTAAGTGTTGTCTTGAGGGAAGTGTTGTGCCCAGCCTTAAGAGAGAAGGCAAGATTAATCAGAAAGTCTAATGACCAGATTCTGGTAAATTTTTTTTTGTTCCATTTATTTCTATAAGAAAAATGAAAATGTCTTTTTGATTCTGAATTTTACAAAACTAAATTGATATATTTGTGTTGCAACTCAGATTATACTATAGACAAATTCTGAAAGGAGAATTCTGTTCTGAAAATACATATGTTCAGTAGGTAGTACGTGAAATACAGGACAGAATGAGAAAAAATATGACCCTGAAGTAAACTTCATGCTAATATTAGGAACAATGAAAACAATACAACTATTTTATTTCATATAGCATTTGGTTGCTTCATAGTCTATAGGATACATTTAATATTCAAAGGAATATCTACAAATAATTCTAGATTATCTTTGAGGAATATCAACTTATGTTTTTTCAATATGGCTTACATATAAATAAACCCACTTAAATATAAAAGCATTTTAAAGAATTGTGGGTGTCATCTCTAAATTATGAAACTAGAAATAAGCTCATGACTCCAATCTATCTTCATCACAAACATGAATCCAGCACTTGTATTTTATCTCAGACTGTTATCTATTTCCAGAAGCAAATAACAATAAGGTAACAAGAAGCAATGATTTAGCATCAAGAAAAGACAACCTTTTGAAATTCCTTTGTCTTTTTATAGGGCAGATCACTGCTTCTACATTTTGTGATGACATTATTGAGACTTCAGGCATGGGGTAAAAGGAAATTTGACAGACATTGCTTAGAGGTTAGATATTTTGAAATATTTTGCAAGATAAGATCAAAACAGTTTCTCCTGTCAAATATCAAAATCATTTAGACTAACTATTCCTGAAGAGGAGATGCATGTATAACTCCTAAAACTAAATTAAACAGTGGATTTAATGTGATTTTAATTAATTTACCTATGTCTAGACAATTTCTCAATATTTTTTCCCTTTTCAAAGGTTTTCCTTTTTCTTAATTAGTTAGATTTACTTGTTCATAAACTATTTAAGTTATCTGTGAAAACACAAAAATGAATCACTTTCCCATCTTTATTCTAAATTATTGTGCCATGTGTAACTTGTGTTGATTTATTTACCAAAACAGAATTCATTTTGTAGCTAATATATTTTGATCTGGATTATCAAAAGAAAAGTACTGTAACCAAAAACAACCTTTCTAAGCACAATTACTCTCAAAAGAGACATTTAATTTGGGGGTCGTGATGGAAATATGTTACATTTATTGTTTTATTTTCCTTTTAATGGTAATAGAAATTATATAGTCATAGTTTAACGCATGTCTTGGAAAGAAGAGTAAGGGACTCTAGTGATTAAAAAAGGAGTGAGTTAAAACTCATATGACTTTTTAAATAACAACACTTAGTTTGACATTCTTTATTTTTTCTAAATGACAAATTCAAGGCGATATGTTCATTAAAATGCAATACTTTATGCACTACTTAGTACCCTCTATATTTAATTAGTGTGCTGAAAGAGATAGGAGTCTGTCAGGACTCCTGATTGAAGAGTGTGCCATAATGCATGTTTACCAAGATCTCATTTAAAATACCAGAAATCACCTAAAGTTAGCTTTTCATAGAAAGACTCTTACATAATATTTTGTATTTACAAATTTTAGATTCCATTTGTATGTAAGGTTCTGAGCCAATCAATTCGACAATGTATTAAAAGTAAAAAAAAAAAAATAAAAAAATGCCTATGTTACTTAAAAATTGTGTAATTTGTATTTTGCAAGAACTTTCTAACCTAACAAAAAATAATTGTGTTTGTTCAGATAATAAATAAAGCCCGTAATTAGGTTTTGAAAAGCTTTAAACTTACAGATATTGAATAAAATCATAATGCACATATATGCATTTGTGCTAGGAATACAAATCTGATTTTTTCCCCAAATTTATTACAATAACCTAAATCGTCGTTTGTTAAAAATCATGCGAAGGAAGAATCAACATTATAAGAAATCCCAGCAAGTTTTACCCTAAAAAAGACTTTCAGTTGCAGATTAGCATTGCCAGAACCATTGTACCTCTGTAGCTGGCATCTATTCATTGTGCCACAAGCTTCATTTAACCTGGGCAGTGGCAGGGCAAGTGAGACACTTTCTCGGCTCGTGACCTGCTGATGGTTTTCTTCCTCTCCTACCTTCCAGGGGAACAGGCTCTTGCCATGGGTGACCAGTGGTGCTGAACATCACAGCTGAAACAGCAACTTGCCTACCAGAAGCAGAGTGAAGATGGATCATCTCTGGCCTCAGCAGGGAAGTGGTAGCCACGGGCTGTGACTTTGCAGTTAATTTAGAGAACAGCTAGATGAGGATACTTCTCAGTGAGGAATGGCAGCAGCTGTTGGACTCCCCCTCCCCAGCAAAGAGGAAGCGACTGCTCGCCCAGGTAGGACAGCTACAGCACCCACATGATTTACTCTGGTCTTCCATGTGGACTCGCTCACTTGGAGGGACTTCAAGGTAGGCTAAACTTCTACTAAGTGGAGGAAAACCAGATTTCCAAATCACAAGTTATCTTTCATTTAAAAAGTACTATTTCTTGTGGCTAGCACAGATATACCCATGAGCATCCACACAGGCACATATTAAGCTTCCACCCTGAGACCAGTAGACACAATGTATACAGTCAGCCTGAAAAGTATTGCATATAGAAGCTTTGACAGAAATGACACTAGTACCTGATCACGTATGGTTATTCTGCTTCTATAAATCACAAACTACTTTAAAAAATTTTTAAAAATCTAAATGTAGTTTTCTTTTGGTTTTCTTCATGTTCTGCAGTTTCCTCATGAGCTTTTTGTGTTTTGCGTGTAGTATTGATATGGTGGGTTAAAGTTTTTGTGTAAGAAGCTAAGTGCATTAAGGGTAGCTGGGAGGGTCTGGCAGAAGGCTGGATTGTATCATTTGTGGAATATTTTAGTCATGAGAATGGCAAAATTCTTGCCTGTGTGTGGTGGAGCAGAGATGTCAAGGGCATGGAGGCATAATGTTAAGGAACTGCCAACAGCATAACTCTGACTTAGAGATGTGAAAACACTTAAAATTTCTCTAAGGGAGGAAACAGTACTTAAAACTACACACAGCTTATTTCCGTGCTTTTGTGTCAATAATGCAATCCTCCTAGGATAGGAAATTGAACATAACAGCTGTTTATGTAAATTACTTAATACAGTTAAAAAAAAAAATCAACATTTTTAGAAAATCATAATATGGACTTAATAGACAGCTGTTGAAGAAAATATTAATATGGCAACATTATCTATATTCAACTTGCTTGGAGGCTGGAGGTTTTTCCTGATTTTTTTCTTTTTTTTTTTTTTTTTTTTAATCTCATAAAACTTACTGCTTAACTTGGTGATACACAGAATGTTAAAATGTCACTTCATTTGTTTAGATGAAAGTTAACAAATCCTACATGCTGAAGCAATGTAAAACTGAATTTAACAAAAGTCAGGTGGTTGTTCTTTATGTAGTATAGCACAAGTGCTGGTAACTGTGCAGCGGTGGAAGATCAAAGCAAAACAAACAAAACCTTACAATACTTCTATGCTTCCCCAAAACAAAACAAGAGTAATTAATGTTGGATAAAACACTTTTGGCTGTAAGCTGTTGAATATTACTCACAGAATACATTATCCTCCCAAAGTAGCTGTTATTCATTAAATAAATTATTCAAGAATAGTCTTTTGCAGTATTTGACCATCTCTCTATCTGGTTGAATGCCAACTCATTGAACAAATTGTTCAAAAGATAACAGCTTGATTCATGTATAATGTATTTGAAAAGCTTCTTTTCTAGTTCTTACCAGCTCTGCTTAGACTAAGTAATATCCTGTGCATTTATTAATAATTTGTCATTTGGTTGGCAAAAATGAATAAAGGCAGCAATAAAGGACAGGATCTGACTTCTCCCGAGTTCAGTGGGAATTTTGCCATTGACTTTAAATGAGTCCAGGCTTTCTCCCACAATGTTTAAATGATGACTTTGAAATGTGATGTGCATTGTTAGCGTGTTTAGTTTGTCTAAACTTTAAAGAACTGAATATATTCTAATATCCTACAGTGATGACAATGTGCCATAATATTTTGCTATAAACTTTCTACAGATGATTGACGTAGGAACAGAATCATTATCCAGCATGAACAGAACTGTGTGTTTTAAGGGGTTACCTCTCTTAACAGTTATTCTTTAAGCTTATATCAACATATCAACCTGTAAATCAAAGTGTGGAAATTGCAATATGAATACAATGGTGATTTTGACATTTCTGGTCATAAATATATAAAGAAAAAGCCCTGCAAATTTATATTGTCTCTTTGCTTTATAAGAAGCTGGAGTCAGAGGTGATATACAATAAGCAAGTTTCCAGAAGCCTGTTTGCTGAGCGTTCCCTGCATACTGGAGACAAAGTGACAATGATAAAAGACCCATGCTGTTGATTACATTAGACAAGACAGGACAAAATAGCACAAGATGTATTAATGTTGAAGTTAAATTTAAATTCAGGTATAAACTACTTCAGGCAGTGTGCATAAAGCAAAAGACAGCTCAAAAATAAAGCACCGTGTATTTATCCAAGTCTAGGGGTTCATCTATCCAGGTTGCAAATGTTTTTAAGATTGAGTTTGCAACAACAGCATTGTAATTTGACTTGGAAATCCATGGACTGCCTTGCCACTATCCATACTATATAATCACTACCACATACCACTGCCTTACAGCTTGTAAGCACTGCTTTGTCCATAGAACTCATGATCAGTTATTTTCCCTTGTAGCCTTTCAGCTTTTTTCTCAGGCATTACTTTCCAAAATACAGTCATCTTGTATGTGTGACTTTCAATTTCTGCTTATTATCATGTTTAGATGAGATCAGCTTATTAAATCTAATCTTGGCCTATTCTCACAATTACGTACAATTCCAGTAACTGGGTGGGGTTTTTTCATTCATTTTCTAAATGCATTACAAAGATATTTTTTTTTAATACCATTAAGCTTTGGAAACTTGCTTACAGAATCGCCACTTAAAATGCTTGGATGGTAAGTATATAAGCACTTTTAAAGAAAGAGTTGTTTGCTACTTTCATTTTGTACAGTACGACAGTATTACTAAGTGTAACAGTTAAAAGGAGGTTTAAAGCCTGAGATCCTTCTGTACAAGAGAATCTTCCCAGATTCTGATCACAGCTGTAACTGCAGGCACTGATTCTTATTTTCCTTATTATGGAAGATGGAGAGAGGAAAAAAATTCTCTGGGAGGAATGAAAAATTCTGGGACCTTTTTTCCATCTCACTCTAAAATGCCTTTAGCCTGAGCACCTTCTTCTGAGTTCTTATTTGATTGTATTTAGGGATGTCTGATACTATGGGGTGTTAGTGAGACCTTTTCTAGTATATCAGAGTGTTGACTGAGTCTCATGACTGCCTGATGATTTTATGGCAGTAGGAAGATCATCCTGTCATTCTATAATGTAACCAACCTATTCAGGTACCTGAAATATTCACACCTGGTTGTTTGTTTTTTGTATTTTTTTTTTTAATTTAATTTTAAATGAACTCTAAATTGCCTTCATTTAGCAGGATTTTCTAATGATTGCAAATATTTGCCCACCTGAACTAAAGAGGAGATTGTTGATAGCTAATGAGAAAGGAAATACTTTTTTTAGAGAGTAGAGCAGTGTATTCCCATAAGAATAACATAATAGAATAAGGCGCTTACTCTAAAAGGGCTAAGAGTCTGTGATTATTAAGATATTGCAGTACAAACAGTGGGTAAAGCAGGGGGCACCTGTATCAACAGCATGCAGGTGTAATATTCTTTCCCTTCCCTACCTCTTCCCATTTTTCTATTATGTCCTGCAATTTAGAGTGGCAAAGAATTCAAGCAACAAGAAAAACAAAGAAATATTGCATGTGTAAAAACATTTGAACATGAGTAACCACAGATAACAAAACACTGCCAACTTTTTCCTCTAGCTCTTCAGCTTCAAAATAAAAGCTGGAAATAACACAGTATTTTCTTTTGGGGGTCCTGGGGACTGGGTAAAATACTGGGTAAAATATTTGTATCTGTATTTTTAACCAGCAATTGAAAAATCTGAACAAAGGTCACACCACTCTAAACTCATACATTTGAAGTAGAAGTGGAATATTTAGATGATACATATTAAAGATATTTAAGACTAGTTTCTTGTACCGCAATTTCATAACTCCAGATCTTGGTGTTTTGCTTTTCTTCCCATTGTTCTCCAAGTTCTGTTATTGCATACAGATGGCAAAGCAGAGCTTCAGTTGTCAGATTTGGGTTTTTATGCTGTCTTGTTCCAGTCAAAACATAAGATAAGGGCTTTTTTTAGACTGTAAATTCTTGGAAGTTTCACTTTGATATCAGCACCTGCCCCATAACATTACACTTAATTTGTAAGTTTTCATTAGAAAGAACAGCAAACAGATTATTTTTACATTCTGAATAGTCATTACGATGCTGGTTAGGGAGATCAGAAGTTAATATGTCATGCTTTATTCTTACCAACATTGAAAAATTTTATATCCCTGTTTTTGCATTGCTTGGAATTTTAATTATAGTTAAAATAATTACAATGGTTCTGCATCAGAATAACCGGAATACTATTTGTGATTAGTGTGCTCTCTTCTCAGAAGGTGTCTCTTTATTTTCTGTTTATTTATTTATTTTATGCTTATTTTCTGTTTTTCTCTACTTCATTAAAAGACTGGTAGCAAATTCAATTGCCTAAAATTGAGAGAGTGTTTAGAAATAATAAATTATGTTAAAACCAGTTTCTACTTGCTGATCTTTGCTCAAACTGCTTTAAACAGGGCCACAGTTTGAAAAAAAATTTCTAATGAAATTAAATGAACAAATGATGATTGCCAGTTTTAACAAATTTATCAAAAGACCTCATCTGAGGGTTGCCAAAGTTCAAACTACTTGTCCCCCAAGCAATGGGAAATGCTTCTTTATTCATCTTTAATGTAAAAAATGTGATCTACTCAAATCTTAAATGCCAGCCTGCTGTTTGAAATATGTTTGAGGAATGGAAAATAGTTTTATAGGTCTTGATCACTTCTTTCAAAAAAAAGAAAAGTGACTTGGAAAATCTCTGACGCATGTGAATGGAATATACTTATAAGGTTGCTTAATAATTTTTGAAAGAGGAATATCCAAAAGGAGTTCACTTAGTGTCTTAAAGAGTCACCAGTTTAAAACAGTTAAATTCAACACTTCTTTTAATCAAATCTTGCTTCTGCTTAAGTAGTGTATGCTCCGTCTCCTGCAAATTAGTAGTGGACCTTGGGTTCACGCCCAAGGTGGTAGACCTTTCAACTGTAGGTGTATGATTGTTGCTGAAGGTGATCCTCTCTGTTGTCGTGATTTTTATAATAAACTTAGTCTCATATTACCAAGGATTGAAAATACTGAAGACTTTTCTAGTCTTAGGTACTAACACAGAACAATTGTGCATCCTGGATGTGGTAAATGAAGACTGAGAAACAGAAATAAATAAAAGCAGTAAAAATCTATAATAAGGTATTTGGCTTATAGCAGAGGTATATCTATTCTTTGACATTATGTCTATAGAAGGCAATTTGAGTAAGTGTGGGTCATTTTAGCTATAAAGGTAAATACCACAAGTATCCACCTGTGGATAAATTGAAATCTCACCAAGATAGAGTGCTGTAATATTATTTTAATAGAGAATTATCACAGCATTAGCTATTAATATTATATTGGTGAGGATCTGTTAAAGGAAGTTGCCAGAATGTAATTTCATTTAGGTAAACTTTTTTAACAATGAACTTATCTAATAGATCAGATTTGAAATGTGAGAACATTTAGATATTAGGTTTATAATTCAGTATCTTTTTTTTTCTGTACTCACTTTTCAGTTTCTAATATTTGTGTTTTGGAAAGATCTATTATTTTAAAAGTTCTTCCTTTTTCATTTCAATTAACACTGAAGGCATTCTTATTGCTTGCCAGGGTACCATAAGGTGCTGCTATGGAAAGGAATATTTTACCACAGGTACATTACTGTGTGACCTCACTAATGGAATCAAGAGTAAAAAAGAGAGGATGGGTTTCACAGGGCTTAATAATAATTTTCACTTTCTCTCCTTGGCATAATTCTCTGCAATCTCAGCAGCTACTTCTTTGTCTTAGTTACAGTCAGAGGCTACTTTGAAGTCTTGTGGGAGTCTGAGACAAGAACAGGTTAAGAGATGGATGGGTGCCTTGCATACATACTACAAAATTAAATGTAACTCAGAAGTTAAGTTGAAATTGATTCCTGGAAATTCAAAAGAACTCCTGCACCACATCTGTGAAGGCATATTTTTGAGTCCTGATAATTTATTAGGAAATTTCTCTAGCATGTATTAGCTTGGCTTACTGTTTGCAGCTAGTTATAACTCCCTACCACATCCATTGGTCATACCTTACCTCAGAAGAATGGGATAGACAGGAGTGCACTGGAAACTTGTCTGTACTCTCTTCCAAAAGGTAGATGTCCTGAATCTCGAAGGAAAAAAACAATTTCAGGACTTAAAGTCTTGCAATTCCCTTCCGTTCAGTACCAGTTCTGACAGCAAATACAAGGGGGCAATCATTGTACAACTTCATTCAAATATGACATTTTAAAGCAGATAACATGTAAGTGAGACAAAAATGATACAAAGAGACCTAAGATACAAAGATCCTCTAGAGATTATATGTTCATCCATACTCAAAACCTGCAACAAAAAATAGTATATGACAATAAAATGCTTATATTGACTTATATTTCTGTCCAGATATACAATTTGAAAACAAAAATATAAGAAAGGGACTCCAAGAGCAGACCTACAGAGAGTTGTTATTTTCCTAATTATTTTCTTACTAACTTTACAGGAATGAACTTATCCTGCAGCAGATGTCCCATAGTTACTCTTACTAATTTAACACAGGGAAACTTATCATGCCAATGCAAATAGGCAGATACTACAATCTAGGTACTGTGCCGCTGCAGTAACCTGCAGTGGTGTGTTTTAGTAGTCATGCCTCATGGCTCACAATTTCTAGAGAAAATGTCTGAAAAATTATTAAAGAAATAAAAATATTTTAAAAGCCATGAGATGCTGGTAAGTCTCTCCATGGATTAGTTCTTGTATTCTCTGCTCTCCCTGTTGAGAGGTCTCAACATGCGACAGCAGATTCTTTCTGATATTTGGAAGGTACAGTGATTTAAATGGTCTTTCAACTTGCGTTAACGTTCTGAGACATTTCATATTTTTTGTAGTGCTCAAAGAGTGGTAGGTATTTAAGGCATGCTTATGCCTGACGACACTACAGACAGAGTGATTATTTAAAACAGAAGGTTAAAGTTACTGTTTTATCCTTTTGCATTGTTTCCACCATGTTTTTCTACATTTTTTTTTTCTCTAACCCCAGAAAATAAATTTATTAGATTAGAATTTTGATTTTTTTTGCTGCGTGTGCAAAATAAAATAGGAAAGATAGTTCTGGTACTACCCACAAACTCTCAACTGTTTCTCCGTTGATATACTGCTACATCTATAATTTCCTACCCTCTCCTATTCCAACCTTCCATCTGTTATTTCCTGCTAACACTTTATTGAAGTCTGTTCTATCTCTTGACTCCTGTTGATTCACTTGGTTATTTTTTTTTTTCCTGAGGCATAAACATTCTCTTTCTAAATCTCCACCCATATTTTCTTTGCCATTAAAATTAAACAGCATAGTCATTTTAGAGTGTCGTCTTTCATGGAAGGAGGGATGGCATATCATCAAGGCTTTTTTGTCCTTGAACTATTTAAGAGGAAAGAAGAACTTTGAGTTTGGTCTTTATTCACTAATGGTTAGAAATCTTATTTCTAATAAGAAGGTGAATGGTTTGTAAACCTCCTCATACTGCTTTTGGGTTTTTTGGGCTGCTTTTTGGTTTTTTCATATAAGGCAAAAAAATGTTGGCTTTTTCCTTAAAATTATATGTCTCTTATGATTCTTTTTTAAATTAAAAATTTTAAATCAGTGGTATGTCTTCAACCTTTAATCATATTGTGAAAAGAAATATAGCAAGAAAGTGTTCATACCTTTATATCTATATATATGGAACATATTGTTAAGGAAGATATGGAATAGAAATGAAATATGGAAGTTATTCATAACAATTAGTTTCTGCTTTGTTTGGACGTTTCAGGTTTTGTTTAGGATTTTTTTTAAGTAGGAGGACTCGTGTTAGAGAATTAAGGAGGAGATAAAAATACAATCTGAGTTCAAACAAGAACTTTGACAGAAATTGCTTCTTTTTTTTGGTAGGGATGGGTCCTTTTAGTTATGTTAGTCCACGCACAACTAACTGTATAAATATTGAAGTTCACTCAAAGGCGTGTCTGTTTTCACCTCAGCAAGAGGCATTCAGAAAGGTGTCCAGGATCTTAATCTTATCCTTCACAAATTCAAGATGTAATGAAAGATGATCCCATTGACATCATCAGAAGAGAAAGAGAAGCCTTAAACTGAGAATTTGGTAAATTACAAACAAAGGCATAATACTTTTCATTATGGCTGATATAGCAATTTAAAAAGAAAAAGATGACTAAACATCCTTGACTGCGAGTCATGATTGGTACCAAACACCAAACTTCGTGCACTTCATACAGCCTTATTATTAAGCAATTAATTTGGCCATGATGAAATTATTTGAGAGTTAAGATCAGTCCAGTCAGCACAGCAAAATAATAGCATACTGGCAAGGAATATAGGAACAATTAATTTTAAGATTATTAATATCTGGGTCAGCTTCAATAGAAAATAGTCATTCTCACAATTAATTTAGAAATTATTTGGATGTGAAGTAGAGGTGCTTCAGGGGAGAAGGAATATAAGGCAATACTGAGTCAATACTGGTAGGTCATGAATGTAAAGTGATCTCAGACACCTACTGTAATGGCTGTTAAATGAGTCTGAAGTTCTCTGCAAATCTGCTGCTGTTCTGCCTATTTGTGCACCTGCCAGAAATCCCTATTCAAATGCACATGGTGTCTGAAGAGCGAGATAAGGTCAGGCTGCACAATCGCTCCAAATTCTGCTGAAACCTGATCTGCTTGAGAGAAGGAGATATCACAGTGCATAAAGAGTGCAGCTGATAACATCCCCTGTGGAAATGAGGCTGACTAGATTTACTTCTTAATAGAGATGGATGCAAATGAAAATTCCAGATTTGCCTCAGAATTCAGAGTTTTATGTTGGAAACTCAAGTTTATATTAAAGGCTTTTGTTGCTGCTCATTATGAAAGTTTGAAATTTGAAATTATCTTTAACATTTTGCCCTATTCTGCATTCCTTTTTTTTCATTCCACTTCTTTTTTTTAACCTATGAAAGTTAAGCAGATATTGAGTTGCAATATTGTACATCATTGCCTTCCATGCTTCAATAGATTTCAATAAAGAAGAAAACAAAAAAATATTTCTTAAGCTTCTAGTTCTAATCCTGCTGCCTTAAGGAGATAGACTCATCATCCTCAGCATCTGTTCAAAAATGAAATCCAAACAAAAAAATCTAGAGATCTACCATATTTCCTAGGCTGATAGAGGTCATTAAAAGCACCTGAAATCACCTAATGCTCCAAGGCAATATAGCGAGTAATAATAGTCACAATTTAAATCTAAATCTGTCCAGGCATAAACTGAATGTCTGTTTTATGAAAGTCATTGTAACTTCGTTGGTATTTACTCTTTTAGTTTGGGATATTTAGCTCATTACCTATTATATCTTTCTGACAATCTCTTTTGTTTCCTTTGTCAGGTGAGGAGATATGCGGTAACAACATTAAAAGCAAAAGATGTAAGTAGACAAACTATTAATATTTCGTGTATTATTGCATGCTTTATATGTATTGTAAAGATTAAAAGACAAGTGACAAATTAAAAGAGAATACATAGCCGTGCCCATACAAATTGCATTCTGATGGCTTGGCATGTCATCAGCAGTAAGATAAAGATAAATTATCTCAGCATAAATAAAGTAAATATTCAGCAGATAAACAGCCTTCTACATCTCAGCTATCAGTAATGTTCCCAGGTGTATTCTCCCTATGGTTTGTTCAGTTTTGCCACCATGCAGAGGAGGTATTTTCCCTGAAACCCAATTAAATCTTGTCTACATGAGTCTGTGTAATAATATCAATGAATGATAGATTAAATTGTCGCTTTCTTTTGCTTTTTTTACAAATATTTTACACTTTATAACAGTCCACTCTTAAAAATCTGAACTTGCTGCGTATGCTTTTGCTATGAAACACCACACTGCAAATTCACAAACAGTGATTATTTATTTGCAAAATACATAATGAGAGATTTCCTAGAAAAATTTTCATTTCAAGTAGAAATGGAACTGTTTTCTCTTGAAATGTTGCTATAGTAAATTGAATTTTCATGGGGCAGGAAGTAAATCTTGTGCATAATTCTTTGGGAGATTATAGTTCATACATACTGCTGGAGAAATTACTTTTGGTGCTGTAGACCAATTTTAATATGATATTTTGACTAAGGGAAAGGGACTTTCTTTAAAAAGGCATAGGGAAAAGTGAGAAGATATAGCAGCTTATCCCTTTTACAGCCATAATGAGTACATCATTTATTTGCCCTGAAGAGCTTCTGATCTAAAGAGATGAGATGAACAAAAGAATGAAAAGTGAACTGCATAGGTTCATGAAGCAGGTCAATGCCAGAGCTGCAAAGAGAATTCAGTGTGTCCATTAGCCCACGTGGCTTTGGAAAAGCTTGTGTGCAATGCACAAATGGACAAAGGATTACAGGAGATCATTCCTCTAGAGTTGATTTTAAGGTGTCATTGTATTTTTTTGTATAATAAATGTAAACCATTTTATGTATCTGTAACATATAGGATTTAACTTTTCACTTTAGGATTCAGCATACTAGAAAAAGAGGCTGCAAGATGAACAGAACTTGTTAAAACTCATTAAGGAAGTTATGAATTCCACCCCTTCTCCCCTATCCATCCATCCCCCCCCCCACCCCTCCCAAATTGCAAACAGTGTAGGTCTAGAAAGGGGGGGGGGGAGGATGTGCGAGGATATTCTCTGAAATGTCCTCTGAGAACAATTAAGAAGTAAGTTTCTACACAAAAAGCAGTCACAACTTTTCTTAAATATGACAGGATGTAAAAGTGATGCCTTCTTTTCTTATTTCTTGAAAAATAATTACAAGAAAATTAAAATCCCGTAGGTACGTTGAATTTAGTGTACCTACTCCTGCTTGTCTCTATCTGAGACAACATAAAACTGTATCTTACATGTCTCTGAATGTTGCATCCAACACAGTGTCCTATAAAAGGAGATGCTTCTCATCCATGGGATCCAGTAGGGATTATGTTCTGAACTGGATAGAAGACCTTGAGTTCAGGCCTAGATTCATTAAGTGGCTTGAGCCACTTTCATTCCTAGACCATTTTTTGGAAGTCCTATTGCCTCCATATGGCACCATGGTGGCCCTTTACAACTTGGAGTCTGTGAATGCATCTGCAGGAAGCAAACTCTGTGCTGCAGGGTTTCCTGCTGTGGAAATGTGCTGCTTACTACTCTGTGGTAAATAAGATGTGCACACAAGCAGAGCCCTTGCAGCACCAGGAGATGAACTCCTAGTTCCCACTGCTGTTGAAGCAGCTGAGGCAGAAAGCGTTGTGCAACCATGCAGTCTTCTGTATCTGAGCAGGGAATGTTGTGATATGTCCCCGTTCTTCAGTGACAATAAGTGACTGTTAACTTACTCATCTCAGCCTCTGTCAATGTCAGCCTCTGCAGTCTGGCTGTTACTAATTCAGTGGAAAACCAGTGCAAGTCCTTTAAGGGCAAGGAAGAGAGAAATCAAAATAGACATCTGTCTTTGCCCCTGGAAACCTCTACCCTTCTTCCTTTTTTTTTTTTTTTTCCACCATAAAAACTTTCACCCATCTCAACATATTGTAGGTTTTGCCTCTAGGTTGCAGAAAAGTCCCTTAAGTGTGTCTGTGAACTGTGGCCCCTAAAGCTTGCTGTCAGGTTGTTTCTCTCTAGTTTTGGTTTTGGCTAGGAGTTCCCAAAGTATGATATTGAAGTAGAAGAAGTTCTTAAAACTTAGTTCTATAGCTTAATTCAGCATTGAACTAAAACTGTACTGTTTCAAAGACAGTCGTGTGATTTCACGTTTTCAGAGAAAAGGGCAGGGTTTTTACACAGCTACAGTTTGTTATTTTGGTATACGGGTTCAAAAGAGTTCATCTTGTGTTTTTGAGCTAAAACACAGCTCAAAATAGTATCCAACACGAGTCATCTTCTGGGGAAATTCTTATGATATTTCTTCAGGATTTTCTGTGCACCAAAACTGTATGTTCAGGTGTGCTCCTCTTATATGCTGATGAATACTGTAACTTTCTTGGCAACCTGTGTACTTTCCAAACAAGTTCTGAAAGGAGAGAGGATCGCTGTATTTTAATAGTGGGACAATGTGACATAACTCGGTAGTGCAATGGCATGTAAAACAGTCTGTCAGGTCACAAACCCTCTAAAGGTCTTTTAAAAACTGTGTGACTCAGCTCAGACTAGCCAAGTGCTGCTCATGTCCAAGCTATTTTAAGATTAGAATCAAAGCAAGAGGCCATTCCTCCCCTCTTTCTACTCTTCGCTGTCCATATGCAAATTATTTTGCATAGAGCATTACCCAAAAAACTCAGGCCATATGAATTCCATCCTGTTCTGCATCAGTTTTTTAAAATTACAATTTCTTTCAGAATTTCTTCTTTCACTGCACACTCTTCATATGTATGGAATATGTCTGTTCCTCCTCTTGGCACTTTTGACTTTGTGTCCAAATTCCAGACATAAGAATATATTGGACTTTTGTGTACTCTGCTCTTGAATGCCAGTCTCACACTGGACCAAGAAAAATGGATTGAAAAGTCAAAAATGCAGGCTAGAAATGTCCTGGACCCTTATTTGAATGATTACAGGAACTAAGTGATTGTTATTATGCAAATACTGTTCATTCTTAGCATAACCTTTGTCTTCTCATGAATGAATGAAACCCCATAAAACAATTTTTAAAATTAATGATAATACATTCCTTGCTTGAATTGGATTATGAGGGTATATCATATTTCAAAAATAGTATGTAGTTATTAGGAAAGATTAATTGAAAACAAAGACTTTGTAAACCAAATTCTGAATACTGAATCAAGCAGGATATCTGAAACATGAGTGGGTTTCCTGGCATGTAACACTACTATCTCCAAAAATTTACACTCATACCCAAAATTATGGAAAATAACTCTTCAAGGTTGCACAACAACAGCTTGGTATGTCCTCTCTCCATTAAAAAAAAATAAAAAAATTTTGACAACAACATTGTCAGGATTTTGCAAAAACAGCTTCCGGCTTTAAAGGAAACCCACCTGCCTTGACGCTCAGCTGCAAGTAGCAATCTGGTCAGCAAGACAACAAAAGTGTTTGTCTATAAGGCAAACAGAGCTTTTTCCTTTTTTTTTTCCCTCTTTTTTTTTTTTTTCTCTCCTTTTTCCTCTCTCCTGTTTTTTAATACATTCATTTTTAAAGGTCAAAGCTGGGCTCAGTCTACCAGTGTTCTCTTATCAAAATAAATTCCCTAAGTCATGGTGAATGTTTTCAGACTAAACTGTTGAACTTACGATAAAAAAATGTCAGTTGTCATCAACAATCAGATGCTCTGTACAAAGAGACAGGAGAAGAAATATCTGCAGCTCGACACACATCGTGCATAACAGATTTCTGCATGGGCTTGAAAATGCTGTGCGCATCCCTTTCACAGCTCGAGAGTTCTGCGCCGAGCCTAGACAGGTGAATAGGCTACTATTTTTACAGTGCATTAGGAGTGTTTTCAGACAGAGGAAAAACATTTAATATAAAGGAAATTTCTTATTTTAAAGTATTTGTTAGGTAAAATGGAAATTTTCAGAGAAAATGTAATCAAATTCTTTTTCTGTGTTAGGCAAATAGATTTCATTTGGATACTCAAAGAAAATGCTTTTGGAAAGAAAAGTTTTGCAACAAATAGAAATACCTTAAATAGAAAAGTGGAAAGGGAAAAAGTAAATACTTCTGAAGTGAATCACAGTGGATCTACCTGGACCCATGCCTTCCTTTCCCATTTCAATCATAGTGTCACGGCTTGCTGTTTGCTTTCCAATTTTGCTTGGAATGCAGCAAAAGTTGCTGAGAGAATGAAGTGTAGGATAGAAGAAATGTCATTAACGCAGTTCATGTCTTGACATTGTTACTACTTCTGGACACAACCTTCTAAACAATTACTCAAATATTGATTCAGTTACAAGGCCTAGCTGATACATCTTAAAAATCTTGGGCACGGATCCATACAGGGATTTAGTGACTCACCCTTACTGTGTTCTCCCCGGCCTCCTGCAGCAGAACTGATTTCGTTGTGCGCACCCTGTGTGAGACACGGGGAGTTGGGCACACCAGGCTGTGATGCACACCAACTTACACTATTTGCATGAACCAATCATTGGCTAAAAAAAACCCCATATATAGTCCTTAGAGCAGAAACCACAACACAGTCCAGCCCCTGGATGAGTGCCTTAACTGCAAGACCACCGAGTCCTGCTTTCCCAGCCTATTAAAAATGAAAGATAAATGAGTGAGACATCCCCTGATACTACAACACACTGACTGGCTTGTATAGTTAGTGTGACAAGGATCTACACAGAATCAAGAGAGGAATGAAGTTGAGTCCTTCTCAGCCCTGTCGAGTCCTTTAGCCCCAGAGCTGTGGAGCAGAGGGCAGTGCGTGCTGCCACCAGCTGCCACTTCTGTGGTGCTTTGGAGGGTCATACCTACCCCTGAGACCAGTGAGGAGCTTGATCTGGCAGAGGGGGTGGGAGAAGGCTGATGAGACCAGGCGTGTCAGGAAAGGCAGGTGAAAGGCATGGTCTTGTGCATTGCTGAAGCCCCCCCTGTGCCACGCAGATGACCAGCTGTACAGGCTCATAATCAGAACTGTGCTGCCCAGAGAGCTCTGAGTATGGACAACTTCTCTATCCCCAGGCTTAAGCAACTGCAGGGCAGTGTTTAGCATATCTGATGTTGGATTTAGTACCTAATGCCTTTGTGAGTCGGCCTCATTGTTAAATTTGCATTGCATTTGATTGTTTTTTTTTTTTAGATTCTTTGTATTATATCTTCCATTAATATCAGAGACCTTTATGCTGTCTGCATCGCGTATCCACCATGAAAGAAGGTCTCTCCTCTGAAAAATTTAGTGCTGGACATCCTTAACCCTAGGTTATGAACCATCTCCTAGAATCATTTTTCCCTGTTCTTGTAGTCTCTGAATGGTCTGATTCTTTTCATAAAGGAGAAGTGTTATCTTCCGTGTAGGTGTGAGGAACTGAGAAAATAAATACTCTAAGATTCCCTGTGAACTTTTGGGCTGGGAGAGAGCCAGGTATTTGTTTCATAACTTTTACACAGTCCAGAGCCTTCATCCTAATGCTGACTTTGTAACATCAGCTGGTCACACATGGAGGAGTAGTTTTTTGGTTGCATCTACGTATTCCCTTAATGGAATAGCTGCATATTTGATGCAGTCAACCAGTTGACTTTCAGAGTTCTAGTTACCTGTACTCATCTGGTAAAGACAGTCAAAATCCACAAGTTTATTCCATTATTTTATTTTGAAGATGTCCTACATGTGCTTGCTGCTTTTATTTTATTTGTATTTATTTTTAATTTTCTGATTCTTCCCTCCAGCAATCACTGGAAACTGTTTGGTGCTAATGATTACAATTGAAATTGTCTATATTTTTACCATTAAAAAAATCACAATTCTTACCTAAATATCTGCATTACTTTAAACAGTTATGATTCATCATCTTAGTACTTAGTTTTAGAAAAATATTTCTATTATAAATTCTGAAATTTGCAGAAATATGGAAATTGATAGAGGCTACGGTAGATTTTCAAATGCTCTTATAAAAATATTTTCCTCGTTGAGTGCTGAGCATAAACTCTATCAAATAACATATCACAGAAAGAATAGCAGTAAAATAAATACCTTGCATAATAAACAGTATCTCAAATATAAAAGTAGCTTGTCAAGAATTTTAAATAGCTTATAGGAGATATAAAAATGAATAATACGGTAAAGTACAAAGGAGAAATATCACCATAATAGATGTACTGCTACTTCCTTTTAATAGGGGAACAAGAGATGGAGAGAAATATGACAAGAACAGAATACACAGAGAAGCAGGTGATGCAAGAGATACTTTTTGATCTCTGCTTCTAAATTATCAGACTGGGTAGATCATAGAAAATGATTGGGAGTAAACGAGTATTCTATAATTGTTATATATCTGAAAATATTTGAAGTGCTGATTGGAAACTTTATACACCTTCCCATAATGCTGAAGCATATGGCAATAGCTCTTGCTTCACAATATGAATCTCCAAATAGTACAGAGGCTGGGCTAATTAGAACAAACTACAGTATATTCTATATTACCATATTTGAACAAGCTAGGGAGTCTTGCATAGAATATTGAATGATGGCTGTGAGGAAAGTTCAATATAGGAAATCTCTTCTAAAAAATAAGTCAGTATTTATATAGTATCTTTGTAAATATCACCATTAAGAACAGTCCCATGACTGCTTTCTTATGTCCACCTTTTCCTACTTTTAATTTTCATGAAATGTTAGTTTACACTCAATAAAGTTTATATATTGTGTGATTAAACGAGCTAATCTTTTTTTTTTTCAGCTTCTGTGTAAATAGTGGTGGCTTCTTAAAATATTAATACTTTGTAGAGGTTTGATGGACTGTTTGTGCAATTCTTAGGCAAAATTTAAACTGAGACCAATGGAAGTTTTGCATATAAGAATGTGTAATAGTGTCTGATGATGCATCAAGTAGTTCAAGACTGGTCACGGTTCTGCCAGCAATAAGCTTGTGGGGTGGTACTGCCAAAAGGCCTGTTTATTAATTTGACTCTGTCTGTGGAAAAAAAAATGAGTTATCAAGGGCAGATAAAAGTGGTGTATCATGAAATTATTCTAGAGCACAAAAACATATTCAGCCTTGTCCTCGTCAGTGTGGAGCAATAGGCCCCTGGAAAACACTTTTCTCTCTTGCTTGTGAACCCCAAGCATGCTAGATATATTCTTTCTTTTTCTGCTTCTCAGTGCCATGACCATTTGGGTCAGAGCTCACAAGATCAAAACAATGAGCTAGGATGATTTAAACAAGGCTGCAAAGGTAACTTTTAGCTCATTTTAAGGGCCAAGTATAGAAAAGTTTTGTCCATTTCCATAAACAAGTAGTCTAGAGCTTCTTAACTTGCACTGACATGTAGCCTAAATCTGAGTTACTAACGCTTCTTAAGATCTGGTTTTGGTAGGTCCAAAACCAATTTGGTTTTCAAAACCCTAAAGAGTTTCCTTTGTATGCTATTGGAACATGGCTGCCTAATGTACATAAATGCAATATATGGTTGTTTTGTTTTAAGGTTCTCAGGTACGTCTCATCGGCTAGAGGTAATACGACTTTATCTAGCTTTCTCCTTGGGAATCAAGAAACACATCTGTCATCGGTGTCTGATGCTACCAAACTGCTTACCAGAACTAGACATCCTACTCCAGGTACGCCCCAAAACGTCTTTGATTCTTTCAAACAGTTACTAATGGGGTGATGTTCCATCTACTGATTAACTCAGCCACCTATGGGGAAGAGTTCGCATTTCACAGAATGTGAGAGGCTTTAAATAAATTTTTATGTCATCTTTTTTATGAATGTGACTTTCCTTTGGATAACAATTAAAGCTTTGAATTTAATTGTCAACATTCATTTGAATTGTGCACTCAGGAAGTAAATTGGCAGAATTGTATTGTCTTTGCATTTTTAACAGTTGCTTCTAAATAGCTTAGAGATGAATCAAATTTTAGTTTCATTAGCCTGATTTAAGTTATTTATGCTAATAGATTTGCACAAGAAACCAGCTTTATTACCCGTTTCTAAGATTATTCATATTAATGCTGACGATGATACTTAGGAATGCTGAGGAATCAGTGTCCCCACTCTTCTGCCCTCCCTTTATCCTTTTTTAGAAGATATTATAAAGCTGCTGACTTGACATCTGCTTGAATTATCTGGGAGAAAAGATTCTTGTAGATTTAATACAATTATTTTTTTCATTACCTCTTGTTTGTACCTTGTGCTCTGATGTTGAAATTATCTGTAGCCATACTTATCAGATTTTATTTGAATGGCTCCTGCCTTTATTAGAAATATCTCATCATGTTCTGTGACAACAGAGAAAAATCAAATTATTTAACTGAATCACACTTAGTTGAGATGGAATGCGGACAGAAAAGGCTTTTCTGAACAGTTATTGATTGGACTGTAGCAGCATTGGCTGCATGCTGTCTCAGGCATTCTCCTTTAGGTTGTAATTACCATCTTATTTACAATCATTATTTGACATTTGAGCACCCGTGTCTGTGTTATCATAACAGAGCATAAGAAGCAACTGCAATGAACGCAAATGCCTTGTGCAAGATATATTCCCCCTGCTCTTCCTGACTTTTAGGCAGTTTGGTAAATTATATAAATAATGACGTTTTACAGCTATGGATACAAGGAAATTGGATATATTTCAGTTGGAGCTATATGAATCTTATTGTCTAACATACTTTTAATTGCCTAGGTTATAGTTTCTAATGTTTAAGATATAAAAACTAATGTCATAGTATGAACCTATGTTGACCATTCTGTTCTCTTTTCCTTCATGTAAGTACGACATTTAAAATTCTTTACTTAGCCATAGAAAAGCAAGCAAACTAAAAATTTGAGTTAAACTTGGGAAAGCAACATCTTGGTTTGCAGAATGTAATGGAGATATAGAAGGGTGGAGAAATGTGTCATTCGAAAGAGAAAATTGAAAAATGCCAGTGGCCCTAGGACACTAGGCTACAGGACAAATTGGGAACCCTGTTACTTTTCTGCCTATGGTCTTCTTGGTGTAAAAAAAGACACAAAGAAACAAACTAATTTTGATGTATTTAGGATAAATGAAAACAAATACTCAAAATTATAATGACGTGAAAGACTTGTTACCTTTCTAACCCTACGTACCTGTATGAAATTGTATAAAATTTGTGTAAAGTTCTCTTATACTTAATTCCTTAAATACAAACAAAATTGTTCTGTTTAAAAATTTGAGTCTTAAATACTCATTGGGTTTGGAAACAGATTACCAGTTTCCCTCCTCCATTTCAATGGTCTTAACTTGGCAGTCCATCTCACCTTAAAAACTAACAAGGACAGTTCAAAAAAATGTAGATGATAATTACATCAGGCAGAAGACAAGTTTGAATCTCTGTCTCCTGAATCTTATGGGGAACATATATATGTTTCCCATACCTTTGCCTTACGCTGTGTTCTTAAGGCAGGTATGGCTGCAGATTTCTGGGCTTTGTTTCTACTGGGAGGGGAGTGCTTGTCTTTTTAAGATGTTTTCAACTATCGTTTTTGAAACAGAGTTACCTTGTCTGTATAGCTTCTCTTTCCCAAAGTAAATGGTAAATCCTTTATGACTGCGTTCAAGTTGAGTTTAACTCACTAGGTCCTAAGGTATTTCTAGGTTTGCACATCACAAAGGATACAATGGCACCACTCTAGAAACTATGACAGGGAGGGAATACGTGCAAGAGCAAAAGGAAGTGGCAACAAATGGTTTGGTTTATTATGAGGCAGAAAGTGATAAAGTAACAAGTTTTTATTTGTTGAGGTTTTGTATAATAAGCGATTTAAACACCGTCAATATTGTCATCTTAACATTATCCATACTACCGCACTTAGAAAAAGAGATTTGCCAGATGTTATGACTAATTAGGTATGCATAGGGATTGTTGATAATATCTAGAGGTTTTTTAACAGACAATTGCATTCCTTTCTCTTCCAGCTTCCTCCATTCTTTGTCCTAACCTTTATTCTTCGAGCAAGGAAACGGCAGGGAACGTTTTATTTATAAATCAATCATATTGACGCTAGAATCACTTAGTAGACTGGTGGCCACATGGATGTGAGAATAACTTTTCTTAATATTGTAATTAATGCATAGGAAAATTCCAGGTGAGTATTTTGTATAGAAAGAGTAAACAAGTTTAAAAATAGATCTATCGTCAGGCTTACTGCTTTCATGAGTTAGATATAAAGACAGAAATTCCGTCCAAGCAAGACAGAGTTCAAGAAAGAGCAATGAAAATTTTCACATTCCCTTATATAAGTATGCTCAGGCTACTGTTCTTAAGATACTTGATTATCTGTTTCCAATCTGTGCTTTCTTCTACTGAGAAAACCAAATAAGCTGACAATAAATTTTGAGATATAATGTATTTTCATGATGTCGACTTACACCCATTAAGATATGAACCAAGACAGTGAACTACAACTCTGTTGCTATTAAAAACCCTGAAGGGGAACTGGATGGTTTATTGACCTAAGTATTGTTTTCAGCTCTGTCTTTGCTCTGCAAGTTAACCATTTCCACTGGTAAAATGAGGATAAACTTGTTGATCTCATTTCTGTAGTTCTTTTATATATATGGAGAGAGTTACAGTATACATTAATGGTATTTCACTATAGTCGGGATACAGTATGGAAAAAAATGGTAAATTCTTTCCTGATTAATCTTGATTACTTCAACCTAATGAGAAGGATGTAAAATAGCTTTATCTGGCATGTCCTACTGTCTCCTGGCTGCTTCAAGCACTCTTTCATATTTGAATACCCTTAGGCTGATTAGAACCTGGAGCTCCAATTTTGATTTGAGATTTGTCTTTTTCATAAAATAGACATAGTGATTCCATTGACAGCTTATATAAAATAAGATGCATCTCTGCATTTTTAGGGACACCAATCTTACTGGTATCTGCTTAGTGCATCCTGAAAACACAAGCTATTAGTCATTTGTTACACAGTTCTGAGACTTCTGGGTCAGCTTTGTCATATGTTAGATGCCTTTATCCTTCCCACCTTTTGCTTTTCTCACCTGGATCCTAACCTTAAAGATTTATATTTGCTCTTCCCAGTGGGATCTGATGTGGTGAGTTAATATGAATGACTCTGAGCCGACACCACAAAACATTTTTTTTTTAAAGTCTCAGACCTTTTCTGGGCCCTATTTGCATGTGGAATGCAAGTTTTGAGGCTAGCAGAGATAACATTTGTCAGCTTTGCAGTGTAGAGGTGGTAATTCAAATTCCAGAGAACACCTCCAGTGTAACCTTCTCACCGTCCCTGCTCTCGTCTTTTCCTCCCACCCTCAGTGATTTGAAGCAGCATTTGCTGTACAATTTTCTGTTTCTCTGGCTAATGGTAACAGCCTTGCCAGCACTGTGCAGGCAATTCCAACTTCTGCTGTAAATACTTTCTGAGCAAGTCAGTAATTAATGTTGCACTGATGACTGGTGGCATCTGTATGAGTTTATTATCATCTGTACTGAAACACAATGCACAATGAAAATATGGAGGACTCTAAAGAAAGAGTCTAATAAATTTACATGAATTAACATTAAATTTAATTTGCCACATGCCAACCAAACTGTGCAGCAGATCTCAATCCTTTTGAAGATATAGATTTCTCTGTTGGAGCTTCTTCCCAGGCCTGACTGCTACACTTATTTCAAGGCTTTTTTCTGTTCTTTACCCCCAAAAAATCCTTTCCATGCATGTTGATTCATATATATGGATTATTTTTTTCTCAATGGGAGGAAAACTTTCTTTACTTTTATCTTTTTAAGAATATTTAAACCATTAATTTACTCATGCATATAATATTATCCACAGAAAAAAATATGACCTATTACTATAATTTTCTCTTTTTGCCTAAATATGAAAGGGTACTGGAAAACTAACATGGTACTATTTAGATTAAAAACATGATAGTGTTGAAACTTGATAGTAAAACTGAACTAAATATTGAAATAGATAGGGCACTAAAACCTGGTAAAGAACTCTAAGCTGACCGCTTCCGTAATGGACTATGTGGTGGCTTCTGACATCCCCCAAAACACCAAACAAATGAAACGAATAAAGTTAATAAAATGTTTGTCACTGTTTTATTAACAATGGTGCCAAAGAGATTCCAAATTCAGAATAAATATAAAATACACAGAATAGAAAGCAGACACGGGAGGGATAGCAACAAACATAACTTTTTATCAGAGAAATTTGTCATGCTTTAAAAGCTCAGAAACATATCTTTGCGTAGTTTTATGAGAAATAAGTGTGACATCAAAGTCCAAATACAGGCCTCAGCATAGTTCATGCTAGCTTCCACTAAACTCTTGAGTGTACCAGATGTCACAGAAGAAAAAAAATTGTAAATTTTTCCTGGGATCTTGCAGGCCTTTTGATGAAAAACTTTTAGGAAACTCTTTGATTTAAAACAAATCAAATCTCCCAAACCAACGCATTCAAAATGACATCCAGTTAATAGATTTTTTTTGAGGGATCTTTGGCTTGATTAACTAAATCCAGTGAAAAGCTGAAAACTGTAGAACTTCCATACGTGCAGAAAAAATCTGCTGATTTTAAACTTTGGCTTAAAGTCTTGGCAATTGCTGCAGGCCATCCATGGGACAGGCATGGCTGGCTCCCTCAAGACCTGGGGAGCCGTATGATCAGTGTGCCTGAGGTGCATCTTCCCTGGTCCCTCCTGCTTTAGCTGCAGCTACAGCTCCTGACGGCAGCTGGGTCCTTACATCTCAAAGACTGAGACTGTGCATAATCCTAGATAAAAAAACTTTCTGGATATGCTGTGTACCATAACACCAGCTTGATTTTACCATCTGTGCTTTAGAGGAGAGAGCATATTTAAGCAATTTTTCAGCAGCTACATTGGTTGCTACTCCTACTGTAGCTGCTTTAGTAGGTCAGAAAGAAAAACAAACAAACAAACAAAGCATCCATGAAAATATTTTGAAATATAAACTATACATTTATCATAAAAGCAAACTGTTCACATATTACTCTGAATCTAGCATAGTTTGCTGTGGAAAAGTTTGGTTGCCAAGTTGCTAATTTCATAGCAACAAACTACTGAAAGAGAGGTGGCTAGTCCAGGTATGTTAAAATTAAAGTAATAAGAAAACATTTTATTTCTGTTAACTCGTCTGTCTTTCACAGCTAGTCAAGGTATAAGGGTAAAAAGAAAATGGCATGATGGTGAGAACTTATATATCACAAAAGGAAGAAAGGAGGTTTGAAGAAAGGTGAGAGCTACGCAACATTTTCATCAGACATGTGCATGTCATCACAGATTAACATCGGAAAGGAGACAGGTGCTGTCAAGCTGGCAGTGTGTGGTGAGTATACTAAAATTAGATTTTTCAATCTAAGAAATATGATGAAAAGAGTAGAAAATGTAATTAGTTACTTTTTTTTGTTTCTAAGGGTCTTTTAATTTACATAAGGATTTTCCAGTTTACCTATACTCTGTCCTTCCTTTTCTCCTTCCTTTTGTCCTTTTTTTTAAAAAACTGAAGATGAAAGAGAAGACCTGTGGAAATAGGATTAGATTAACACTTTCAACAAAGTATTTTAATGTGGGTATGAGAAAAGAGCTCCTTTAGTAACAAAAAGCCTTCAATAACAAGGAGCCAAAGGATCTGTGAAATAGCATATTTTTTCCTGAACGAAATATAACAAGTTGCATATTACATTTTTAATTATAAGAAGAAACTAAAATGTGTTGTTGACTTTAAACAAATATCTTTGATATCTACTAAGTCAGGACACTACAGAATGTTTTTTGTCAAAGATTTCGCAGCAAAATATAATGTCCTGAGAATAATTGCTACCCTTTATTTTCACGTGTCTACATGTACTTAGTTTCCCATGTATAGCTACTTTATCAAATCACTTGGCAAGAAAACCGTTTCCACCTTCCCTTTCAACTGTGTTTTAAAAGGAGCAGCCTAGAGCCTGGAAAGCTTTTGGGGCAATGCGTAATGACCATAGGTGTTCATCCTTTGCAGTCCAGATTCCAACACCAAATCAAAGAGATTTAACATGACTGCTCCAGAAGTGAACAGCTTTTTAGTATACGGAGAGTTTTAACTCAGTAGAGAAACTATAATTCTTCATATGAATGATATAGAGACTGGAATACCCTAAAGTTGACATATCAATTCTTCACGTTACCATGTTGGCTCTGGTGCAATGCCTGACCTTTTTCTCACCCTTCGTGTTCAGTTCTTTCATGTTTAGTTTTATCTGTTACAAGTAAGCAGTGCTTTCTGTTCAGATCTTCTGACCTTTGAGAAGGATTAAATGTTTCACCTTAGTCTGTTCTGTTGTCAGATTAAATAGCTTGAAGTAAATGGAGAGAGAGAGATGATTATACCTAAAGCTCTACTGAGCACATAGGAGTGGTTATTCTGAAAAGATATTGAGTCTCTTTGTCCATACAAGACTCACCTAGATTACTTTTTTTTCCTATAGCCTTAGTCTACAAAACACAGCATAAATTTACTCTTCCAGGAAAAGAGGGACTAAGAGGGACCTCTGTGTTTCTGTATGACTCCGCTGGACAACTTTTTCATAGCTTCTTCCTGAATCGAATTATACAACCCTAATCATTGTTTCATCTGCAATGTCAAGAATAGCATAGAGCCAAAACAAATCTGCCATCTACTCCCTGTCATTCTCTCCTGACTTTCTCCCTTGGACAAGTGCATCAAACAGGTAAAAGATGATCTGATTTCAAGGTCAGTAATATCTTGGTGCTCCTCAAAACTGAGACTCTCCTGTGCATGTGCTAAACTTTCAATGCTCAGAGAATTTTACCAGGGAAAATGCCTAAAGTTGTCCCTTTAAAAGATTCTGGATGTAGGCTTAAATTTCTACATTCCTGTCACATTATTTGTATTTAAATGTTTTTTTGGTGGTGGATGTTGGGCATTAGTTATGAAGTGGCTGAAGGTATACACACCAGGTAAGGAAACCCATCTTTTCTTAAGAAAAACAATTGATGAAATGTTTGTATTGTATGAGGCTACATTATCTTTATAACTATAAAGTATGAACTTCAGTTACAACAGATTTGCCAATCGCTGCTTGTATTACAGGTGCACAGTCGGGCAAAACTATAAAAATTCAGGGGGAAAAGTTGCTTCTTCCAAGTATTTTAAATAGTACTTTAAAAGATGCCTAGTCCTTTAACTGATAGTATAACAGTACTATTTTCAATGGCTTTAAGAAAACATGACTTCTCCCCTTCTCTATCTAACATTTTGCTGCTGTTCTGAAATTTTTGGGTGTGTTACATTTCTATGAGGATCTCAATGGAGTTTTGGGGAGGGAAGTGCAATTTTAACAAAATGACATTCAAGTATGAAAAAAAAAAAAGCAAAAAAAAAAAAAAGCCGCCTTTTTATATTCACTCATTTTCCAGTATGAAAGTACTCAAACTTTCCAGTTTTCCAGTACTCAAACAATTGGAAGGGCGTGTGTATTCATCACTAGAAAACAAGCTGCAAGTTTAAACGTTCTATGGACTTTTTTAGCAGCAGCAGGTCAAAATATGTCATCCAACTTGAATTTCTATGAAGAACATAACTGGAAGGTTTTTTGTTCATCACAGTACATTTAATTCCACTATATCTTAAATATTTTTCCAAACTTTAAATAATATACTATTGCAATGTACTTCCTCCAGAGAAAAATATCATCTTTGTCAGAAATAAAAGGCTCAAATGTACCCAACTTTTAATGAATTAACTTAAGATGTTGCCTCTTTCGCTTTCTGGTGGTTACTGCATAAGGTATTGGACTAAAAGAGAATACTTGCCACAATTACTAGATCAGAGGTTTTGATAATTAAGAGATTCATTATCTCAGGTACCTACAGGGAGATAGAGAAATCAAAGAGAGAGTATAGGTGTAGGTTTTTTAGAGTCAAGCAAGATAAATACCTGAGCTATGTCTTGTAAAAACTCTTCAAAATGCAAAACTGTGTTTTAATGGAAGTTCTGTTTTGGATAATGCATATCAGACATCACATGCAGGCATCAGCAAAAATTAACTAGTGGTTAATTAATTAAACAAGTGTACTAGGCAGTACAAAACTTTCTAACACAGAAAGTGTTTTATTCAAAATAAAGTAATTTTAAATTTGGAACATAGTATGCCACACAAAGTTGAGTGGAATCTTAGGATAGCCCAGAGAACAAAAAATCAGCATCTGATAACAATAACATAGAAAAAACATTTTCTATCTATAAAGTTACATCCGTGTTTCATACCATACATATACTTACGCATTTATCTGTTAACTTGATATGCTAATTCAAATGGCTATATGAAGTTATAAGCACAGTTGAATGGAAGAAGACAGAAAAGTGTAAGTAGAAATAAGTAGTTCTTTAGCAGAAGACATGCAAAAACGGGTGAAATGCCATAATTTTGCTATATTAATCATGTTGCTCTCATCCCAGGCAAAATATTCAGATGAAATCTTGTTTACAAGCAGCTAAATAAAAGTGTATAATTAGTTTCAGAAATGTATTTTATTAAATGGAAAATGGGTCTCATCAAGGTGAATTTACTGCATTTTTGGAATTTCTAAGTCTGTCTGGTAAAGCAACTTGGGAGATCTATAACATTGCCACTTATGCAGGCAAAAAGGATAACTAAAAAACCCAAACAAAATATACGTAAAGCTCTTATTAAAAGGACTGTGAATTTGCCTACTTAAAGACGGAAAAATATCTTAACAAAAAGAAAGAATAAGTAATAGCAAATAGCTAGAGTGAGGGGTACTGCAGGAATCTGCACTAGGCTTTGTAAGATTCAAGATCTTCATCAGTGATGGGGAAATTGATATTAAATTGCATGTAAACCACATTACAATTAAATCTGTAAATGATGCCAAAGTTGAAGAAACGGTAAGAATTAGAGTTAACAGTCTCATATCCTTGACTCATGTAAACTCGCTGAAACAAAATACTTTTTATATACATCCAGAAAGACTGCAGGCTGTTACCCTAGAATGTCAGGCAATAGCTGCATCCGTGTTATCAATTTTAGTGCAGGGTGATATTTATGTGAATCCTCCTACGTTTGTGCTTTGGTTCACACTGTGCTGTGCTGTTTGCCAGCTCAGAGAGAGACAGTGTGTAAGGGAAGGTAATGCATCTCTTTCGCCTAGGTACGTGCCTTGTTCTGAACTCCCACAGCGATACCTTGCTGCAGAAAGGGCTGATGCCATCCTAAGGTGGTACTACCATCAGGGTGGTAGCGAGTAGTAGTGGGAAGCTGAGTCTTTTCAGTACCCTTCCCCCTTTTACTAATTACATTAGTTGTAATTATATACTGTTAGTTGCATTACTAACAACGTTAATGAGTCAAATCCTCTAACACTGGGCCCGCTCCTGCCAACCAAATTTTCAAACGGCAGTTAAAAAGTTGGAGAAGGTTTCAGAAAAGATCTATGAATTATTCAGTGGGTAGTAGACATGTCTTAATGTGAGAGCTTGGGAGAACTCAGTCTCAAAAGATTTAGAGGTAACTTGATTATTCTGCACAAGTACTTTCCAGCAGAGAAAATAGTGAAGGACACATAAATCTAACATAATAAGAGCTAGAAACCCAAACCAAACATATGTTTGCTTTTCCTGCCAAATAGGTGTGCATAGATCCCCCCAAACCCAATTCTCTTTGGGATAGAGGGTATTCATGACCAATGTTCTCCAGTCGTATTCATAAATGACTGCTATGGAATAATCAGTGCAATCTATGTTATCTTTGAACAAGCTGGCTGCGATTCCGAAGGAGATGTAGTCTACCCAGGAAAGGTGCCCTTCATCTTGGCATAGATTGGGTAAATGGCTGTGCTAATCTACCTTTTGAAAGCTAAGCAGAAATGATAAGATACTTTAGGTTAATAAAGAAGTCATATGAAAAATAATGTTAAAATTACAAAGACATCTACTCTGTTGCTGACTAGCATTCTCTTCTGTTCTCTGGCAAATCAATGAACCATTTGAACTTCTTTCCCATCTGTCAAATCTTAAAAAAAAAAAAAAAAAAAAAAAAAGCGTGTGCCTTTCTCTAAGGAATGTTTGTATTTAGTTGTTATTTTTAATATCCTGAAAAGCAAAATCATAAAATAGAAAACTTATTGAAAAGATTTCTTTCCTCTGATATCAGCATTTTTCTAGTTTCCTATATAAACAGGTTTTTATTTGATTCTTCTGTCACACTTGTATATATCCAGATGAATTCTTCTCAGTCTGGGGAGTTACACTGGTGTGAATAATAGAACCTTTTTGATTTATTTGACAAACCTGATGATTTTATAAATCGGATTTAGAGAACTGTTAAGAATTGCCACTATATCTCACATTCTGGCAATATTTACATTAGAGTGAATTCTTATTTGATGATACGTACCTTTATTGGATGGAGATATGTTCAGTTCAGCTGGGGAAAACTGACTTATGTTAGACTGGTAAGTTAGACTGGTAAATACTACTGTAACTTAATGGCAGTTGTTGCTTCAGTGGTTTTGCAAGATTAAAAAATTCTCAGAGTAATATAGCCTATAGAAATGATCACCCTTCTGAAAATGAAAACACTATATTTAAATAAGCAGGAATGAATTCTAAACAATTTATTTTATGAACAAGTAGTATACAAGAATTCAAATGCACTGTAGTATATACCTTTCAGTTATGACCTTTGATTTTGTCTATATTTTTAATGAGCTCTTCTTGAAATTCAATAGCAATTAGATAAATTACAGTCAGAAAACCTTAATAGAACACTTAAAAAATATAACTTGAGAGTAGTTTTCATATTATCCTTGGTGACTTCCTTGGTGTTACCATTTTAAGGGTGTCTTCCTTTTAAATCCTAGGTTCTTCATATTCTAAAATATGCATAACTCAAAAAAGAGGAACATTTTGTTGAGCTAAATCTCTACCTGAAGAATAAGTGACATAGAAGCAAGGGGATGATTGACCCATGCCATTCATGACTCGCGGTGCACTTTTGATGCACACAACACCAAACCTCCAACCAGAGGAAAGTACACCAAAAAGGAAGGGTAAGTTTCTGGTTTTGGCACAAAACAGCTTGTAGTCTAATTTAAATCAGGGATTGGGCCCTGCCTGGAACTCTATAAGCTTTGACCTTAGCTCAGACACTCTATTTCTCACACAACCCTTAAAGTAGAACTTGCAAGAGGTCTACTGGAATCAGCTTTATGCCCAAGTTGTACACAGAGCCTGCCTTTAGTAGTTTCATTCGATGTGTAGAGAAGGCATTTCTACAGTCAGAGACAGGAGAGTTTCACTGCTGAAAATCACAAAGGAAGAACAAATTAAGAAAGAAGTTTATTCTCACTGCATTAATTACTAAATTTAAAGCTTTGCAACTAAAAAATTAGAGCAACAGCCATTTTTATTTTTCTTCCTTCTGAATCAGGGAAAGCCTATTATAAACTATTTTGAGTGATTTCATATTAAACAAAAGGCTGTTTTTTTGAAATTTGCTTATAATCTTTCCTGTAATATTTTAATGAAGAAACCAAATTAAATAACATTTTAAGTAGATGTATATCCAGCATGGAAAACAAAGCCATTATAAAAGGGAAACAGTACAGTGTAAAGAAACCATGAGAACATACCAAATCACATGAATGTAAATCAGCGATTATAAAATATAATAATCTGCCTTCTGTTAAAAATACTAATAAAGAAAAAGTCAACCCCCGAAACCCAGTATTTGATTTTAGCTATAAACTATTACCCATGTATAACAAATCAAAACTGAGACATGTTTCCAGAGGAGATTTGTTGTTTCTAGAGTTTTTTTAATGAAGGATTGTTTACTTTGGGGAGGGAGGGCAGGGAATGCAAAAAAAAAAAAAGGGCAGTAGTGCTTGTATATGTTCGATATATATGTGTTTCTTTGATTTCTTTTGTAAATGGATAAAAAATTTTAAAGGATTTTTATTTTAGATGATAATGTTTCAGAACACTTAATTTTCTTAATTAAAAGCTAGCCATTGGATATTAAAGCAGCAAATACAGGAATAATTTAATGGCAGTAATCCAGTATTTGGTGAACAAAACCAATTTAATCAATTGCTTCTTTGTTCAAAGAAGAAAAAAATATCAGACACAGAAAACTGTGTCTGATATTTTAAGTGTGTGTCCTCATGAGAAGGTCACAGCCTATAAGAGCTCCTTGATTTGCCTCACATCTTTCCTTGGCCTTTTCACCAAAAAAATCCCCCTCTCTTGCTAGCACTTCCAAAGTCATAAAATCTCTTCTGAGGCATTTCACTGGAAACTACTTGATGGGATTTGAAAAAAGGAAAATGAGAAGATGTTTACGAGGAGAATAGTTTGAAAAGAAGAGGGGGTGATTTAAGAGAGAAAAGCTTTTATTGCAGTATGGGGACAAATGCCTGATTTTTAATTAATGACTATTATTATTTAATATGTCAGATGAAAATCAAGCTACTTAGAAAGCATCCAACTATGGACATGAGAGCTTGAAAAAAGGCTCCCTTACATTATCCTTTTAATTGGGGAACATGCCCTCTCTATCCTTGCTTCCTTTACTAATCTTGTTTAACTTTTGCTCCTGTGAAGTAAAAGATAGGGGGGTCCTTAGTCTCCTCTTTTTCAGAAATAGTTGACCCCTTGACAGTCTCTTTGCAGCCGTTACACACAGACACACACACCTCCCCCCAGTAATTTGTGAGCCATGTGTCTATGCTTCACCAACCCTGAGAAACTATAAGTCATTAAAACTTTGCTAAAACAACTTGTCTACCTAGTGACTGTTTGGTGGTTTTGTTATTAAAAATGATTAAAAAATAATGGGAATTTTGAATCCCTAGAAGGTTGCACTTAAAACCCAATAAAACCTCACCTCATTACTAAGTCTAATAATGTTAGATGCAATTTAGCATGAATATTATTCAAAAGCTGCTATAGTAGAGGTTTGCAGTTAGAGTCTACATCATTGTTAATGCTAAACTGCTGTCATTGCTTTATACTATATATTGTCATTAAGTATCTTATAATTTTACAGACTTTTATTACAGTCAGCAGGATTTCATTCTTCGGGTGCCCCCAGTGGGACATTAGGAACGTGTAGAAAACCAGAACATTTGCAGCAAACCTCACATAGCTCTACAGGAGTTCTGCTTTGTTCTTGCTGCGATTAGTCACCTTTCGGGTAGAAATGAAAAACTCATTAAATCTTTTATTACTTATACCTATTAGAGAGGATATTTACAGTGCTGTGGTTCAGAACTTGTTTCAAACATCTACAGATTCTTTAAAAAGCCACGTTTTGCTGTTCTCCCTCTGCCTGCTCCTTCCCTCTCCTCCGTTTCTGCTTCATTCTCTAAAGCATGTCAATCATTAAGCCCAATTTTGCTCTTGGAAGGTTTATGTCACTGCTGGATCCTTACAAATGAACTATTAATGTGCAAGTACCAGGATCCTCCATTCCCCCACAGTAGGCACTTCATCCCTGAAGCTTAGCCTTCCACCACTCTGACGCACACCGTTGGCAACCTCATGGCTTGGAAAAGTGATTTTTTTTTCCATTTGAAGATTCTGTGTACACTACATGGCCCATCTATCAATGACTTTCTGGTTATTAATTGCTCATAAATGTTCATGAATTTGTGTCACTCTGATGAACCTCTTAACTTGCATACAAGCTATTAATTATTCATTTGTAAGTAATTATGCTGATGATTTTTGCATCCTCTATAGCTGCTCATTATGTAAACTAACCATGTTAACAGTCCGTATACTGATTCAGACTTGAGATACAGCTCTCCCTGACAGCAGCTAAAGATTGTCAGATCAAAGATTTTTACAACAAAATAAAAATTAGTTACTGATAGATATTAGTTATTGCCTTTGTAATAGACAAAATGAAAACCCTTGTTCATAAATATACCTAAAAATATCATACTTTACTAATTTTTTTAAAAAAACCTGTGAACATTGCCTTACTTTTAAAAAGGAAAGATGAAGTACTAAATAATTTTTTAAATGGGTTTTTTTCTTCTGAAGAAAAACATTTAGTTAGATGGCTGGGGGGAGATATATTGGGGGCATTTGGGAGGGCTTCCTGATCCCCCAGGGGAATATTTGTGGGAGGGATGGGGGAGTTGCCACAATAAATTGCACCACAGTATTTTTCTAACTTCTTACTGAGGAGCAATTTTGATAAGGTGACCACAAAAAGATCTGAAGACTGTGAAAACATCCATAAATTAATAAAATAGGATCTTTTAATCCCTAGGAAAAGAACAAGCTTCTAACAAAATTCTGCATCTTTGGGGGAGAACAGAAACTTGGGGTAAATTGTCATATGATAGAAGTACAATGGTCTACAATCATCTTTTTATTGGAAGTGTTGATTGCAAGATAAGTTTCAGGATAGGCACACAGAGAAAAAGACACAATAACCAAGGATCAAAACCATGGTAAGTAAATTCATGATTTATTGAGATGATAAAGCACTTTTGAACCCAAAATTCAGTGAGTTGTAAATAGCATAGAAAATATTTTCAGGCATTATGGAAATCAAAGAGGTTTTTATCATCTACTTTTTTGTTGTTGTTGTTGTTGTTGTTGGAGGGGGAGTTAAGGGGAGGGTAGAGACTTACTTTACTGCTACTTAAATTCTGCTACTCTTGATTTGTGTTTATGTTTCCAGGTTTCTATTCATAATTTACCTTTGGGGACTCACATGGAAAGATCAATAAATAAAAACCCTGTGATTCTTGGGTTTGAATGTCCTGAAGATCACAACTCCTTTACATCTGGGCACTTCACAGCACTGGAGACAGGGATGTCTGCTAGATAGGGCTCCCAGTGACTCCAGAACAGCCTTCTAGGGACAGCCCACAATATATGGAAAAGAATCCACCGAACCCTGTTCTTTTCTCCTTTTTCTTGCCAAGAATTGTGTCACATATCCTTTTGTAAAAATCAAGATGTGAAAGAAACGTAAGAAACACTTCTTTGTCTATTCACTTGTATTCTTTTTGTTGGATACTAAGTAGCAGAGCTTTTTGCCGTTGCACGTGTACTCTTTACTGAAGAATTGGTGTGCTGCTATGCTGGTAAGTCTTCCCTATTCTGCACTGAGATAATCCTCTTCTAATTTGCAGTAGAGGTCTTTTGGGTGGCTTTCGGTGTGCTTAAAGCCTTCAGTTGATGTACAGAGGAATTTAGCAGTTTAAATTATGTAACATGACCATTTTCTGTCTATTATCTCCATATTCTTCCTTTGGAAAAGAGCCATATTAACTTGAGAATATATTATTTTCTTTAATGATAGAAACCTTTTTGAATATACTTGAGTTACCATAAGAATAATGAATATTTGCTAATAACTATTGTAGTATTGTCTGTAATTCCTAGGTTACTAATACTTTAGGCAATTTCTGGTCTATATGAATAGATACATGTTCAGGGCAACTACCAAGCTGGTGTAATACTCAAGCTACTATGATTACTAAAGAAGGAGGAAATTATTTTTGAAATTGTTAAATTTTTGGCAGTGAGGATCACAAGTACAATTTAAGCATTTAAAGATCACATAGGTACTTTCAGAAAGCGATCAATAGTGATTCATCAGAGACTTATTACCAGCCAACACACTATACCTACCAAAGTGCTCTTCCTTTCAACTTAGGTGTACCAGTCTTATTAGTGACATCTATTAACCATCTTCATTTGGGATTTTGCATCAGTCAAGTTAACTGTAAGATGGTTAGTTTATATAATAAGCAACAGTACAAGAAGCAAAGCCTTCAGTATAATTAATTAGAAATGCATAATTAATGACTTGTACACTAACAAGTTCATCTGGCTGATATCTACTATAAATGCATGAACGTTTTAGAAATTAGCAGCCAAAGCAATATGAGTGCATGAGAGCTTAATGTTATTTTTAAACTTTTTTTTTTTCAAAATCCTGCTTTCTACATCGGACTTCAAGCTCTAGTGGAAGCTTTGCCTGTGACTCGTAAACCACCAAAGGTAGGCTTAGGGTCAACCTATACTGCAGGATTCTCACAAAAATCAGTTTCTCCTCATAATCCTGACTCTGAAATGCATCCATTTTTACAGCCTGGTACAGTGTCAGTACAACTGTGAAGCTTTGCTTTGTTTTGTTTTGTGCATTAAGCAACACATGCTGATGTTCAAAATTCAGAAAATATCCAGATGTGAGTAACACCATTTTTGTGGAACAGGTATGAGAAGACAATGTGTGTAAGGTATAGCTTCTGTAAGAGTATATAGAACGTATTAGTTCTTTGTATTTTCACTTACTCATTTTCACATATACTTGTGACCAGGGGACTGATTTCCTATGAAAAAACCGCTCGGAGAACTATCCTGTTTTTATAGACGTTTGATGAGCTCCCTTGACTGACAGAAGTAGAGGGTTTCCAGGGACAGCTAACTCTTACACGCTAGTGACAATCAGTACTTGGGATGCAGCTGATAAAAATGTCTCAGGTGAGAGAAATGCCAATGAGCACCTGTTGTTAGAGATTTCAACAAATCCTTACAGAAGATAGATCTTATAAGTGAGTCTACTGCAGGAAAACCTTCAGTTTGTGCTCACACCTTTCTTGATTCTAAGAACATCCTACCACAGGGCACAAATCAGAGGACAGGCTTCATTAGTTCCATTCCTACAGTTTCATTGAACTATTTGCTTGCTTTTGTTTGTTTTTTTTTTTAACTTTAATCCTTGGTGGTTTAATTCTGTATTGTCTAATTTACTGGCCAATAATTGTAGTTTTGTTTTCAATTTCTGAATGCTTTACATTATTTTAATTGACGTTTCTGGGCTTCTAAAATATTTCTGCATGGAAGTCATTCTCAAAGGGTTTAATTTGGTTCTGTGTAAAATTTGATGAATGTACAGAGGAATGTGAAAGAATAAAAACAAAGAGCTGGACACAGATCTCACAACTCAGAAATAGCTCCCCAAAGGGGGATTCTTTCAAGTAGATCAGTGTCTTTCTATGTTGAAGTCAATGGAGCTACACTGGTTTACACCTCCTGAGGATCTGAATACACACCATTAATACCTGATTCAAAGCCCACAGAAATAATTTGCGTTTAGTATTGTAACTTTACAGCTAGCATAATCTGTTGCTATTTATGAGCCTCCTGCTTAATGAGTTCTGACATGTTTGTTAGGGAGCCTGTGATCGTTCCTTGCCGAGGGTAAATCTCTGAGGAACAGTTTCTTTCCTGGGATGCTCTTATAGCAGTGTACACCCTAGTGATTGCTGGATATAAAATAGGCAATCAAGCTATTGCATTTGAGGAGGTGTTCACTGCCTGGGGGGTTTTGTTTGTTTGTTTGTTTTTTCTTTTTTCTGAAACCCCTCTTAGACAGTATTTGGCCTCTAATAGAAGAAACCAAAGTTGTTAATTGTGAAACCCATGTGAAGAATAGTAGTGAAACTTAACACTTAAAAGAATTCAGTAAAATATACCCTACCCCCATTCATTTATTAGTAACAATATGTCTACTAGGTAGTTTGTTCTTCTAACTATCTAGGTACTTATGCAGAAATGGGATTTGTTTGTGGTTTTTTCCCTCAGGAACAGATGGAGTTACACACCTTGCATGTATGCTTCTGGACCTATTTGAGAAAATGATCCTGCTATGGCAAGAGAAATAGTTATCCTCAATCTTGACTGAAATAGGCTTCAGAGCAGCAGAATTGTAGCATAAAAATGAGTGAGAGATGACTCAGTGTATGCTTGGTAGTGACTTCATTGTTTTTTATTATCTTAAAATATGAACATTTCACAGTTCTTATTCCTTTTCTGCAGAACTCACCTGAGAATCTCATGAGACCAATGAGAATTTTATTATGACACTTCTGTATGTTCTGTTTTCCTGTAGGTTTCAGCTATAGTATTTTGGCATTTGTAATTCCAGTCCCAGTACAGCGAGGCCTGGGCAACAGTAAAGAGCAAGCAGCATGCCAGACAGAGAGAGCTTGAGGAAATACAGATGGCTCTTCATAAAGTTTAGGTTTTTTTTTTCCTTTCATTTCAAAATTTTCTGGTAATGTGTGTCACTTACGAGATGGCTTATCACTCCTTTATCAGATGGCTCATGTGAATACCTACCAAATACTTTTTGAGGGGTTTGTTGGGGTTTTTTTGTAAAGTACCAGATACTTGATGAAAGTAGTGCTGACGCTTTTGGATGTCTACCAAAGGCAAAGAAAAAATCATGTTCACACCTCCCTGTATCTTAATATGCAGGCCGTAGTGTTTTCATCTCAGCCCATCAAGGCGTAGTAACTATCTGTTGCTCCAACAAAAAAAAACATTAAGAAATCAAAATAACTTCTGCATCTCAGAAAGTACATCTAATAAGTTGATGATGGGATGTACGATTTAATTATTATATTTTGATTATTTGTCCTTTTTTTGAAAGTCATCCCTTGTTGATAGGTGAAATTCTCAGCTAACTATCAATACGGTTAACATGCACTCAGATCAGGGAACACAGTTGGCAAATCACAAAAATAGCAAGATTAGAATGCTCTTCTTGTTTCACTTGGAGATTGGCAAAATATTTGCAGTTACTGCTGTGCTGATGACCTTGAAGTCTCACGTAGTTATGATGAAATTCTCTTTTTTCCTACAAATTCAACGTGATAAAATACATTGAATGCTGCCACTCTTAAGGCTAAGTCTAACTAAATGAGGCAATGAGGTAATGAAAATTAGAAAAAAGCAACTCTTAAAAACAGAGGAAGTGTAAATATTGTGGTTCTCAATCTGTCCTTGTGGCACAGACTTCTTGCTTCATACCATTAGAATACCTTTAAGCCCTTTTCTAGACTCGTGTGCATGCATTCCATTGCTCTTCATTTCAAGGTGCATAAAACCTACATCATAAACCGCATGAGTTTTTGAGGGATTTATTTTATTTAATACTTTTAAATACAATGTTTATGAAATTTTGAAAGAGATTTTTCATCTCCTAATTCAGAGCTGAAAATACTGACATGCCAGAACATCTGACTTTTCTTGGATCTGCCTGTGACTGGATGTCATAATTAATTCTCTTTAAAGGAGGAATTAATTTTGCTTATACGATATAGTTTATACTTTTAGGGGAAATAAAAATTCCAAAAGCCCAGACCAGAACATTTGCATTGAATTTAATTGCTGAGATAATTAATTTCGGTAGTGTTCAGTTCCCACTAAATACCCAAATTAGAAGAGTTAGGATCCAGGGAACTTGAGAACAGTGAATTTGTGACAGCTATAAGATGATTTTCCCAGTTGCTAGGGAGCTCAGGAGCTCTGCGACTGTGGTAGCATTGCCAAAGTATGTGGTGAACAGGAGACTGGTATGTCCTAATTTCATGGCAAGCTGCCATGCTGTCTGGCAATGAACTGTGAAAAAAAGTGTGTAGTGACATGTAAGCTGTTAGGAAAGTAGGCAAACCTTGCCAAAACATAAAATGATTTCCTCAAAGACAATTTTTTTGAGTCAAGTTTTGTTGCCACGTTTGACAACTATTGAGAAAAAAACCCCACAACTGTTCTGACTCAGGCTTATGGGATCAATGACTAGGAGGGAATTTGAGGATCATTTTTACATTTATTATGTATTCCTTTGGTCATCTAGTATCCTGTATTAGTGATGTCTTACTCATGACGATATGGCATGATAATATCAATTGTCAATAGAAAGTAAGATACCTTTTATGGATTAGTTTTTTAATATTGCTACCACTTAGTACGTATAAAACACAGTATTACATCCCTACCTCATTGTGAAGCTGGGAGGACAAATATCCTTGTACAATGATGTCTAAATACTGGGAACAAAAGAGCTATATCAAAATTCCAGACTTACAGGACAGATCCTTTGGGATAGCCAGGGCATTTCTGTGGGTTTTGTATGTTTCCAGCATGTTGGTTCTAAATGTACTTCTAATTTAGCTGGATTATTTTTTAAACAGGAAAAAGAAAACAGGCAGAGTGAACACCGTCATCTTCAATGTGAAGAGCTAAATTAGGTGAATACTGATAATATCCACGTTCCCTTTTGTTCATTGCCGATCTGCTATGTTTCACAACTCAGACCAGAGAGAGGACTTCCAAACCCTACAGAACTGTATGTTTATTTAATTATAATACAATGCATGGAATGTTACAGTAAGCACAGTAAGCAGGCTGTGATCACATCTGCTTAAGACTTTCCTTACATTTTTGTCATAAGTTGATAATAGAGGCATCCATTAATGTGGATGTATCAGTAGAGTTTCATGGCTGCAATAGTCCTTTCCCTTTACAGAGTAAAAGAATGAAAACAGTAATCTAATTCCACAGATTAACATGCTTCGGAGTCACAAGCCAGGAGCAGTGACTTTTCTAATTATGTTTGTTGGGTTTGTTTGTTTGTTTTTTTTTATTTGACTACTTCACGACCCTAAAAATATCAGCACAAAGTATCTTACCATTGTTGCTAAGATGCCACAGGTATGTACTACCTGTGCCTTTTTAATAAAGATAGAGCTTTTAGATATAAACCTAGGCTTTTTGAGATTTGTAGAATATATACAGTATCTAAAATGTTTAATCTTTCTCTCTCTTCCCTTCCTTCTCAAAGCAGTCGCTCATTGGATAGGTAAGTTATATTAAGAAAGCAATGAAAGATTATTACTGTTTCTATTGTTCTGGAAAATCACCTTGTTATAGCACCTGAGATATTTATAAAACTACCATATTAAAAAAAATAAGAGATTCTTTAGGGTCAGCAGGAACAGCAAAAAAGATATATGCCTTGTAAAGTTCTCTGTAAATACGAAAATAAACACCCAGAATAAAGGTATGAGCTTACTAGAGAAATATAAATGATACAGATAATATTCTGCAGAGATCAACAAAATCCCAAATCTGATAAATTTTGTATTAGAAGAAAGATTAAGGCAACAAAGGGCAAGAGTAGGGTGAAAAATCATTTCTTACACTTAAACTAGTTGAAGAGTTTCATAAACACTTTTTCGTGACTGACTTTCAAGTGTGACAAGTGGGACTGAGCTCTAGACAAGGTTGAGGTAGAGGGCATATATGGAAAGTTCTTTCCTTTTTAATGATCTTAGCATTCTCCATCTATTTTACGCCTCAAAAGATAAGAGACAAATTTTCTTGTATGCTTTTTCTAACATTGCCAGAGGTCACCTGCTCCTGGAAATAGCCCCTCAACGGAATAATTTCCCACAGGCACAGATCTTGTTTTATCAGAACTGTAGTAAAGTCATGTTTTCCAAGAGAAGATGTTTTTAATTATACATCAGATCTACATTATTTAGGTTTAGAAAGCTACTCTGAGACTGAAGTTTCCTTTCTGTTAAACTGAAACGGGGGATTTTTTCTTCTCTTTCCAAATTTTCCACCCAAACTAAGCCTGAAAATAAATATCTTCACAATTTTGTCCTAATTCATTTAACTTCTGCTGTGAAAAATGGTGCAATAACAAGGTCTAAACTCCTCAGATTAATAACTCAAACTAACAAAGCATTATATGTTTGTTTCTACATAAACCTGTGCATTACTTCAGTCATCTAGCATATCGATCCTTCTTTGCTGCTTTGAATTAGCATAATTTCAGTCTCCATATATATTTCCTTAAAAGCAAGTAGAAAAAAAAAAAAAGAGAAAAACTGTGTAGTTCTGATTATAACCATCTGGGTTTATTTGAAATTACAGACTGTCCCTCTCTGCTTAGAGGAAACACTGGTGAACACAGTGGGTCTCTCCTGAACAGAAGCTGGACTGGAGAGGAGGGAGGAGTGGTGGGACTTAGGTATTTGGTTTTGAGGGGAAGGAGAGGTCACTCATATAGCTGAAAAGAATGCCCAACACTGAAAATTTTAAAATTATACTGGGATATAACAGATATAACAGAATTTGATGTGGGCATTACTTCATTAGGATTTTCCTTCCAAAGACGGAAATGTTTTTTTAGATTAATTTATATACAGGATAAATACTGAAGTCACAAAAGGATAAAATCAAGGTTAATTAAAACATTTAAGTCTTCAACTACAAAAATGATAATTACAGTAGAATAAAGAGTAAAATAACTCTTATTGAATAGCTCCTTATTAGGTATGCTCAACCTTTTCTATCAGATCTTCAAGGAGTTTTTAATACCCTCTTTGTCTCTTTATTCTTATACCTCTTGTGCCCTAGAAAGATCGAAAGGAAAAAGGAAAGAAAGGAGGAAGGGAGCAAAAAAGACTTGCTACATCTATGCAAAATAGCTGGTTCCTCTTTAGGTAACCTAGTTCCATTCTGATGTACTTGTTTATTTGCTTTTCTTCCGAGGCATATAGATATTTGCTGCTTACAAGAATTTGGTATATTAACTGTGGGTAGAAAAGTCAATTTATATTGATATCTTGGTATTGGTAATTTTGCTTCAAAAGCTGAAATGGGGAGAAGGATAACCAAATATTTTTCCAGGACTAGGAGGTAAAGCTTCTACAATAGCTAATAGAGTCTGTGCTGTCAACTGCAACTGTGACTTTCCAGGAAAAGAAATGTAACTGAGAAAGGCACATTTCTTTTTATCTTCCACTTTTTTTATTCTCTTTCCCCCTTTATGCGAAGTCTGCCTTATAGGAAGACTGGACTAGACTGTATCAACAGGAGTAAAAGTACTGCCTGAAATATATTCCTTTCTTTTCTTAGCAAGGGCACTTCAAATTCTTGGGGAGAGTAGCTGAAAGGAAGTGGGAACAGGAAAGATTATTAAAATGGATATGTATTTAAGGTTGTTTTGGGGAGGTTCACCAGGTGGCACTGTTTCATATAATCAAATATATCTTTTCCTAGTGAAGAATGTGCTCCCTGTGGCTCCAAGAGTCAGATTTGTTGAGGCAGGTATTGTTCATAGGGTTGAACATGCCCTTTGCCCATGTCATCCAGCGTTAAGTGAGCTCTCAGTGAGAGGTTGCCACCCAGTGTTCAGTTTCCTCCGGGAGGGGCCTCAGTGGTCTGTTTCTCAAGGGCTGCTGCTCAAGGACTTGTGCAAGTAAGCAAGGGATAATAGCACCATTATGCTGTGGGTCTCTGTGAAATATATCTTGCCCAAAGTACTTCTTTCCATGATCATGGCTTTAAATGACAGGCATAACTGCGTTAATGCAGTAGACTTTGCCAGCATGCTTATTCCACGTAACATCTTGATGATCAACAGCACCGTCTCGAGTCAGAACAACCCATATTAAGCAGGCTGAGATGGATTAGGCAATAGTGTGAAACAGGGTGAATCATTACACTGCGGCCTGAAACGGGCCTCCAGAGACTGTGCCAAGGACAGTCTCTTCCAAGTTTAGATGAGGACACGGAGGCAGTGCTTCAGGGCTAGTGGGAAGCAAGAGAGGTCTGCTGATAATGGGGTATCCACGAAGGAGGGCTCCCAACCTTGTGGAGAGGAAGGACGTGTTGCAGGACCCTGGGCTTGTTCCTGCCAACACATCCACACACAGGTGCCTGACAGAAAGACCACAGGAAGATGAGGTCTGTCGGGCACCTGCGACAAAGCCAGCCCCTCCTGACAATTCCGTTGCCTAAATGTTGCTGCTTCACTATGCCTTTGTGGAAAGACTTGAGAGAATGGCATTTTCTGTCCCCAGAAAATGGTTACAGACTTTTAAAGCACCTGAATGCTTCGCCACCACTGTTTGCTGAGCAGCACAGCTCCAGGTGTGGATCATACTTCTGGGGACTTCTTAACGCATCAGGTTGCCCATGATGTCCGTAATGTCCATGATGGTGGTGGCAGGGCCAGGACCAACCCTCCCCTGCGGGCCAGCAGACTTGGGGCCAGGCCGGGCACATGCTGGCCCTGCAGCTGTGGCCCTGGGCGCAGGTTGTGGGCTAGCAGGCAGGCAGAGGGGTCTGTCCATGGCCTGATGGCGGCTCTGAGGCCTGGGGGCAGCCTGGCCAGCTGCCTGTCTGCTGTCTCATCCACGCTGCCTTCCTCAGACCAGGGACTGCAGGCTGAGCCACCTCCATCACAGGTTCACCTGGATCCAGGGCCTGGCACACTGTGGGTGCCCTGCCGAGCTGTTACAGCAACCTTTGGAAGCCCACAGTTTCAGCACAGGGACTGCAGGTCTTGGTTTCTCTCAGCAGCCACGTAACTGCCTCCTGCCCATCTCGCCTTGTGCCTGAAGAAGTGGCTGAGGAGGAAGCTGCTCTGCAGCTGGACAAGCCCCTGAAAACATGGTAAGTGGGTGCATAAAATGTTTTGTATGGGGGTTTTCTTGCAAAAGATATCTTCAAGGTGACTCATTACCTTGCACACACCAAGAGAAATCAAAATGTTGTGGCCTTGAGTCGCCATCGCCTTGAAGCAAAATGGCCGACTTATCCTGGCAGTGTGCATGTCTGTATGGATACTGCCACTTAAATCCTCTGCCCATCGTCTGCACTTCAAAAATTACATGGACTTTAGAAAATAACTAGGGGATTGGGCTAAACAGCTCGGCTGTGATCACAAACTGTGGTGAACTTGAGGCCTTACATGTATGGAGGGAGAAGAAAGAAGGAAGGAAAGAAATGTTGTATTTCTTGCTTGTTGTTTAGCTGATGCACAGAATGCTACAGCTTGAGAAAAATTACATTTAGCTGTCTTCATCGTAATTAGCTGTTATTCTTTATTTGCTAAATAGCTGGAATAACATTTTGGCAGAAGGAGCTGGGAGCATTTTTCAGCTGTTTCTTTTGTTATAGCATATTCTTAGTCAATTAATTTAGTCTTTCTGTATGTTGCAGCTAATATTACAATATTACCAGAATAACAGCCCTTTCTCTGATATCTTTAGTATTATAAAATTAAAAATTATTAGAACTGAAAAGGGCATTTTCCATTAAATTCTTCATTATCTTTTGTAGAAACAAGTGAATTAGTTTTGAAATTAATTGCTGTTATTTCATGAATGAATACTTTATGCTGTCAGTAGGCAAACAGTTTTTCTTCTGTTTTACTATTAATCCCTATAAATCTGTCTTTGAATTTTAAAGTGGGTCTTTTATTTCTCATCTAAAATACTATTTTGACGTGAAATTTTGAATTTTGGCATTTTAGGGAAAATTTCCAACATGTTTATGAAATTAGCTTACAAAATGGTGTTACAGATACAAGCTTTTCAGATCATGGCTTTACATGTTGAGTTTCCAGAAAATCAGCCCTCTGGCTGCTCTTCTGGCGAATGGAGTGTGAAAACATGCCTGATTTCCTAAATCTGCCAAGTTTAAAGATTGCGGTTGAGTAAACAGGCTTCCTATTTTTCCTTTAGACAGACAGGTGTACATACATACTTTTGACATTATTTTGAACTGAAATTTTACCACTCACAATCATTGCACCAGAAAATACCAGAAAAAGGAAATCTTAATAATTTGTTACTGGTTTATTTTATTTATGGTTTGCATGTGTTTGAATTTTGATTACAAAAAACAGAGGAATGTGGATGATGTAATAATTTTCCTTTTCCAATCTAAATTAGCTACCTCAATAAATTAATTATATGCTGAAAGAGCTTCCAAATTGATATATCTTGATGTAGCACACTGAAGAAATAAAAAAAACATTTAACTCCTTTTAAAAGATAAGTCAATCTGAATACATACATGTATTGCCTGACTTGTCACTTTTTAGTTTGGTCAAAATTGGTTTGAGGTTTTAATATTCTTAATTTTTCACCTGAGTATTGTTAAGGAATTTATTTTCTCTGAAGTATAATTAAGTTCAGTACACTGAGGTGGGTAGTGTTCCATCTCTTACAACTGATATATTAGCTTGAAGTCTTAACTTCAAGGGAATTGGGAATTTTTAGAAGAAACCTTTTTTTTTTTTTCTCTGTTTTTACTAGTGTTTCCTTCTTCTATGTGAGTTTGTTAATTCTAAAATTGTGAATGACATGTTTCCTCTGCATGTGAGTATGTCCAAATTTTCTGTGATGGGTAAAATCTCACATCATTCTTCCAAGTTTTTTGCTAAGTTTTAGAAATGCAAGCAAACTGTAGTGATGGTGTTCTCTTTCATTTCAATTTGATTTTGATTGGGTACCTCAGCTCTTCTTGATATAAAGTATTAAAATTCTTTGCTTATTCTTATGACAAGGTGTATGACCTTTCTCTTTTCTTGCATTATTATTCATCCTTCTTTGATATCATTGGCATGTTATTTTCAGTGCTCTGACATTCCTGGCATTCTGCCATGTTCTTCACGCTTTTGACCCAGAAATGTTAGAGAGGGAGGCACATCTTCAAAGAAGTTTGTTCCTACAGGAAAGGTAAACACATTGTTTAAAGAAACTACTTTTCTTCTGCTCTTTAGGCTCTTGGTTGGCTTTGTTGTTCTTTTCCCCATGAACAATTAATCTTGATGTATGCAGTCACCTGGTGGATAGTAGTTTTGAAAGGAGCTATGGACTGACAGGCTGTGAGGTAAACACACAACAAAAGTCATGTAGCTATTGTGGCATAAAACCCGAGTTAAATCAGATTGTATGTTCTTCTGTAGTACTCCAAGCAGCAAAGTTCATTGTGATTGGTGAGATATAATTTCAGATCAAATTCTAAATATAAAAGTCTTTGCTTTTGTGGTATATGGTAGACACATCTGAGAAATCTGAACAATATTTCTATAGCCTATGTCCTCATGCAACAAAGAAAAAGTTTCAAATATTTTAGATAATCCCAAGATTAATTATTTTAGGGAAGGATAAATGTCAAGCACACATTTTACATGAAAAACATTATGGAAAAAAAGGCTTTGATAATTCTGTTCTGCTGTTTTCAATTTGTTCGAATACAACGTGAGGGTCCATACCTAAAGTATTGTTGCAGATAAAGTATAAAAATCTTTATAATGGATTTTTTTCCATGAAGTATATATCACTGCATAGTTATTGCTGGTTAGAATTGTATCTGTGCAATGTCCTCATAAGGAACAGAAGCTGGTTGTGCTTCTTTTTTTTTTTTTTTTTTTGGCTAATTGAAAAGGATGAATTCTGTAAATAAACGTATTGTGCACTGATGATTAACTGCATACTCCAGAAAAGCTTTCTAACACATACAAGTTAAATTGTCACGACAATTTGATGCCTGATTCCTGGAAAAGATCTTAAAACTCAACAGTCCAGTGTCCTTAATTTATGCATGGAAATATGAAGTTGTGCAAGGAAGGCAATGCCATGAACTAGCAGAGATTTGCATAGAGTTTCTCAACAAAGACATGTCTGCATTTCTACTGGAATCTGAGATTTAGGCATCTAAATTAGGACTGCCTCTATGTCTAATCTATGCCTAAAACTTCATGTCAGTAATAACCATTGACAGATGTAATGGCTCATGGATTATAAAATTCCTGTTTAGGAGGAGTAGGAGAAGAGGTGCACTACTTTACTGTTTAAAAATCCAGAAGCTAGAGCATTTGCCTGGCCAGTGGGATAAAATCTGAAGTAAATCTGAGAATGGGATCTTCATTTAAAGATACCTTTTTTCCCCTGCTGTGTGCCCTATGCTGCTGTTTTTGTACTCTTTCTAACAGCAAGAATTTTGTGTTCTTTGCTATACAATGAGTCAGCTTGGACAAAAAGGCCATCTACTGGTTCTAACCTCGAACTTGCCAGTTAGCAAATTCACTAGCGAGGTATATTAACTAAATTTAAATACTCACTGGCTGAAATAGCATGTTTTCCATTTTCTGAATGAATCAGCTTACTTCTGAGATATTGAATAAGGCAAAATGACAACATCTCTTTTCATACCTATGTTAAAAGACAAAAGGCAATGAGAATGCATTTTGTGACTGACCTACACCTGAGCGGATGTTTTGGGCATGCTCTAACTTCAGTGTTTCAGGCAATTGTCCACATAACTTCTGGCTCTCAATGGGCTCAGCTCAGAGCTGTTCAGAGCTGAGGTACAAGGCATGTCAACCAAAGTTGTGGTGGATTTCTGCGCATTGTGGAACAGCAGGTGCACAAGGAATCACAGATTTATAAGGGCTTCCCTGTTTGTTCACATCTCCCCTATAATTTGTATATGGTTTACACTGACTGTGTGAGAACACTCCTCATTTAATCAACTAATTCTGGCTAAGTTTCAGTGCAACACTTTTCAATGCAATACAGTATTTCACCAGATTTGCTTGAGACTTCAGTGGCTAAATGAATTGTCAGAACAATATGAACTGTACAGAAACTTCCAGTACCAAATACATACCTTTAACATGGCTTTTTAATGAATATTCAATGAACAATTAGTATTGCTTGAAAAAGACCTAAGCAAGTCTGATTTGTCTCTAACTGCTCTCTAAGAGGGAGGATACACCAGAAATGTATGTTGTTATTATAATCAACTGATTAATTCATCAAAATTAATTCATTTAAATTAATCAGTTAATATAGACCAGTAGGACAGAATTCATACTCTGTCATATATTGTATGCAACCATTGTTCCTCCTCGCATCTGTTGCTACTTTGATAGCCTTAGGACAATTATGACATTGTTACTGAATTTCTTTTTGTATTTGGACAGTACCTAGTTTGCCAGCTCAATAAATTTCAGAGGGGTTTCAAGTTGGGGTATTTTTTGTAAGATTAACAAAAAAAAATTATAGCCATTTTTCATTCAACAGTAACAATACCAGGAAGATAAACCTATGAGATTTATTCAGGTCTTTTATTAAACTCTTTTCCAATCCTCCCTTTGATTGATGGTTTAAAAAATATTTGTCTCAAGTTCCTTGCATTTGCAGATAAGATAATATGCATTCCTGTATTGAGAAGTCATACAGGAGGATTGTGACATACAGTGCTACCAAATGTTCTGACAATAATTTATTGCCCCAACAGTTATTTGACTTAGATTATTTTACTGTGAATATATCACTTAAGACTCTTTTTTAGTAAGGAGTCTACTGTAAGCAGTGTCCTTAAAGTACTATTAAACATTTATTTTCATCCCTAGGTTAAAATGATAATTAAAGGCTATACTATAATCTTGTAAAATATTATATGTAGTTCCTGGCCAGTTGAAGTTCTTTAGCATTACATATTGAATGTCCTCCAGTAATCTGACTGGAAATATCTTTAGATCTGATCCAAATTTTGAAAGTTGCAGAGTTATTTCATGTTCTTTCAGTTGATTGAAACAAGAATATAACTGTACAGACTTTAACTTACAGATTACATAAATGCAAAAAAAAAACCCTGTAATCAATGTCACCCAGTGAATGAACTGGGTTTTTTTGCTTTTTCTCCACTCTCGTTAACTGTTTGAAGTGAAACATCCTATCTTGAGTTAATTTCTAAGTATTCTTAATCTCTAAGTATTCTACAGCTTTTCCCCCACTTTTTTCTAGAAGATACACTAGTTCAGGTGCTTGCCTTAATTTATACACAAGGAAAATTGTTAACAGTATTTGGTTTTTTAGCTTTTATATTACCAAGTACCTGAAATTTGCTTCATTGCTTTTGCTTCCTGCTGTCTTTTCTAAGACTTTTAAAGCAAAAAAGAGGAAAATTTGACCTAGTCTTTTTACTTACATGATAGCTCTGTATTCTTGGAATCTTTTTTCTGATGAAAAGCACTGGTGCACAAGAGTAATGAAAAGCAAGAGAATGATGTTTTAATGTGAACAATGGACTTGTAAAAGACCTTATTGGTGGCTCCCTGTACAAGGGGCTTCTTCCATAATGGTCATGAATCTGAATAAAGGTTTGTCTAACAAAACGTGAGAGCTTAGCCTCTTCTAACCTGGGTGGCCACACCATTCACTTTTAAACAGGAAATTAAGAATACTCGTCTATGTTCTAGACCTGAAATTTGTTACTTAACACACTGTAATTTCCTCTTTGGATCCCTAGCTTTGCTTTTGTTTCAAAAAGATAAGATGGGGGTAAAATAAAAGACTGAAATGTGCTAAAATGTTTAAAAGGTTCTAATTTATCACCTTATACCTGATATTATATGACATTTTCTCCAGAATTATGAAAAGACTATTGTAAAACAGGACATGATTAACCTAACTGTTGGACTTAGGTGATGACTGATTAATATATTTTACCTGAAGATCTTTTTATTCCTGTAGCTCATTCAGATATATGTGATATTGAATAACTGCATAGTAAAGATGTTTTCAGTTTAGATTTTGAGGTCACTTAAATGACTTTGGGTGCATGTTATTTCTTTAAGTAATAGAAGAAGATTTTTTTAGGTTTTTAGCGCTTTCTTTATGGGTAAATCTGTGATAATAATAATAATTTAGTAATATAATAATAATATACTAAACCGAATGATTTAGTAAATCGAACAGACTGTACTGAAACTTAGAAAACAACTCAATTGATCAAAACTAAGCCTGCCGTGAAAATATTTTCTTTTGCAGTGTTCTTCCTATTTAGAGTAAAACAGAATTTTGGTAGGTGGTATGTTTTGTAGTGTGGAAAAATGAGTTTGGACAAGCAAGCTGGTAAGATTACTGAGAATGAGCTGACCAAGTCACTGAAGATTTCACATGTAGCAAATCATGTAATAGGATATAAAGCAGCCAATACACATACACATATATATATATATAAATGGTATTGACCTAGACAAGTAAAATGGTTTATAAGGCAGTGACTTTGGCAGGTGAGGGAGAGAGATTACTCTCCAGTACATAGATTACCTTGCGTAGAGAAACATGTTGGATTCTGTTTTTCATAAGACTCAACTATGATTTCCATTACATTCTTCTGCTGCTGCTATGTTTACAACATGTCATTAGTGATAATATTATTGATGACTTTGTTTCTTTTTATGCAGGGAAGTGGGTGGGGGTGTGTGTGTGCTTATTACATTGACATTTTCCTATTTTATATCAATGTCAAATGTTATCCTGAAAATAGCTGTTCTTGAAGTCACACTGTGCCGCTTCAGAATTCACCACTGTAAATCCATTACGCTTCCTTTTTTCCAGTCAGTTTGATCTCTCTGGGAAAGTATGTCATGCATCTTTATAAACAACATGTTCTGCTGTGTGGAGATGTGTGTTAGTAAAAACAAAAAACAACACAGAAACAAAACAAAACAAAAACCCAACATGGATTCCCTATGTAAAAATACTTTCCAGTTGGTGAGCTTTCTCCATAGTTATGCAAATTAAATTTGGCAAGATTTTTGTGACAGCAACAATGCAGTCCTGTTGACAGTCATGTCAAGATTAGAATTGTAGGTAATTATCCTGTAGATTTTACTATATGGTGCCATGTCTCGATCTGAGACACAAAGTCACTCACAGTGAAATCCACCTGCTTATAAATATTGATGTTCCCAACATGACTTGTCAGGTTGGTGATGAGTACAAGCTCTTTCTTATAATCCAGCGAATTATTGAACAACATAAGTTCACTGTTGTTTATCTTGCCAGCTTTGTTGTGATCAATTGCTGTATACCAGATGTCAGCTGCCAAAGCAACACATTGAAGTCATCTGTGATGAACAGTTTGCCTGCCACAGGATCTGTGCCAGTGTTGCAATGAAGGCTGTTGAACTCTTTTATTCCCTTACTGTTTATGGGGTTTTTTTTGCAAGTTCCAGTGATGGTAATGTTGAACTTCCCATATAATGGTAGTAGTTTTGGTCTGAGATTCCTGCCTGGTGATGTTTGGTTTTGGTTTGGTGTTTTTTACTGGAACATATAACTTCATAATTGGAAATTCAGCAAGGTTATTGGCATTGCCTGGGCATGGCCTCTGTGTCTGGATTCCTGAGGTGATTAGTCCAGCTGTGTCTTCCTAAATCCTCTTCCAGTGTTATTCAATCTTTACAATACCCTTTACTCTATTGGGGGAGAAAAGGGGGGACGACACTGGGGTTTTTTTGTTGCTGTTGTTTTATCCTTCACTCATACTGCTATGGGCATGTTGGTGCTGATCATTTGTTATATTTTGAGCCATCACTGACCCACTTCAGTTGTCAGTATGATCACGTGCATTTTTTCTGGAACATCCACACACATGTATATACACCTTCCAGGGACACCTTTATGTGGCCTTTCAGTACTTAATGTGGGGCTTATTTGAAAGGTGGGGACAGACTTTTTAGCAGGTCCTGTTGTGATAGGACAAGGGGTAATGTTTTTAAACTAAAAGAGGGGAGGTTTAGATTAGGTATAAGGAAGGAATTTTTTACAATGAGGGAGGTGAACAGGTTGCCCAGAGAGGTGGTAGATGCCCTATCCCTGGAAACATTCAAGTTCAGTCTGAACAGAGCTCTGAGCAACCTGATCTAGTTGAAGATGTCCCTGCTCATTGCAGGAGGGTTGGACTAAATGACCTTTAAAGGTCCCTTCCAAAGCAAACTTAGGGTTCTACCTGTTTTCTTTTTTGCTTATAAGGCAAACTGGTTGTGCTTGAATCGTATCTTCTTTTAGAAAATAATTTCAGTTTAGTAACTTCAGTTTGTTTTTTTTTGTTGTTAGTAAATATCGGGGGCAGTATTGAAGATCTTCTTGTAACCTTATCTATTTCATCTAGTCTGTTTGCTCTATCTAAACTGAAACCAACACTCTTCTGGAGGGCAACTGTTGTGCTGTCCAGAAACTGCTACTCTTAATATGACTAGAGATTTTACGAACATTTAAAGGTTAAAAAAGGTGGAGCAATGCAATTCTAAGGAACTGGAGTCATTGAATTGGATGGTACATAGTGAGGGATAAGGAAAAAATGCTGATTACTCCTCCCAGAGCTGTTCTTGCAGCAAGCAGAATGATGTATGTGTTAACTATCATCCAGATCATATGAAAAATTCCACATTAGCACACAGACAGTTGAAGAAATCTTCTGAATGGATCACCTGAGATTTTCTGCTGCAAACGTCCATCGTTTGGAGATTTTCCTGTCTCACTTCTGGGCTTCCGTTCCTGACCCCTGGTGAGTCTAGATTTGCAAGCCTATTCCTGTAGACATATATGACTCAGTCAGGTTACTTCCTCTCCTTCCTAGCAGTCCTTTGTTATCCTCAAATGAGGTATCACGATTGAGGAAGCCAAATTCTTGTTGATGACACCAGCTCTGCAAACAGGTCTTTGCCAGCTGATCGTATCAGCTCTGAGCAAGGCCTTTGCAGCTGATGTGGAGAGTACCATCTGGAGAATTCGCCTTCCTGCCTGTGCCCCCAAAACCCCTTTGTTCTGCTAAAGTTTTAGCTGTCTGTATCACTGGTGCTTACTTGAATAAGCAGCAAGAGATATACAGTTTCTTATTCCTCTCCTGTCTGGAAACAGAAGCAAAAGCTGAAAGATAACTAAGAGGTGTGTATGGCTTTGTTTAGTCCTACTAGCACTTTTATGCACTTTTAGAGAGATGTTCTATGTCGTATTTGAACATTCCTTTCTAAATGGGTCTCTTTCCTGAGTAAGTGATTAAAGGCCCTATGAGGAATAAGTTTGAGGGTGGTATGACTACAGAACATTTAAATTACCACTTCTCCCAGTTAGGGAACCCAAATGTCAAAATTGGACCATTTTTTTGTTTATGTGTTTGGTTTTGTTTTGTTTTTCGCAGTACTTGTTATTTTATTTCAGTGAGCATTGTATGTTTAACCAAAACATGCATGTATCTAATTTTTATGTTACAAGCAAGTTCCTCATTCAGTATGAAATACTGTGATAACCAGCTTCTTGTTTGACAAGGATATATGAATTGAACAGTATTATAAGGAGAAGGAAGACTCACTGAAACTTGAACTAAAAGACCAGGGAGTTTTGACAGGTAAGACTCTCAAGTTAAACATTTCTTCAGAATTCCTGAAACCGAATAGTGTTGATTTTTTTTCTCTACCAAAGAAATATTCTGATTTTTGTTATTCTGGAAGGAGATGTAAGTTAATAGCTTTAACAGATATATGTGTTAGACAGTATGTTAGACTAATATAAATGTGTATGTATTGTAAAATAAGTGTGTCAGAAGTAGAAAAAAGTATAATACTAAACATAATTTTAAAAATTCCTGACATCCTAATCTGCTAAGAGAAAATAAGATTCTGTGCCCCAAAACCAATAACTGCTGGTAAAATTAAATATTTGTACTTACAGATATGAGGAAATGAACATTGATTAGAGTTACAGATAGTAAGTTGGTAAAAATATGTGTATATACACAGAAGAGGATCAATATCTGTATATTTCACATAAGATACATGGAAACCCTAGACCAGAAAGAAATAGTCTATTTAAACTGTCAGACTTAAATGATAGAGATAACATTTTTGAAAGTAATATGAGAGCTGGAAGAGATGATATAAAATCCCCAATGAATCCTCTGTAGTCCAGATTTGAGTCCCTCTTCTCAAGCAAGAAGAAAGTCTTAATGCTAATGATGACTTTCTTAGAAAAAAAAATAAATAGAGACAACTGTATTTCCTGGGGGAAGCGGGGAAACATTGTTAAGCAAAATAGAAAAGTGTATTTCTTTTGTATGTATAATGCAAAGAGACTGAAGTTGGAATTGAACATAAAAAAAGATTAAATTATATTTTTTTCTTTTGAAGTAGAATGATGTGCTGTAAGGTATTAATGATCTAATAAATAAGTAATAATCTCTGCTTTCCAACTTCAAGTTTTAGCTGCTGCAGGGTAAACAAAGTGTTCCCCGAGGCATGTTAAGAACATCTTAAACTCCATTGGAAGGGGGACATTGCTCTCTGTATACCTTTATAACAACGATATCCATCAGAGTTGAATTTAATATGGCAGGGGTGAATAGGTGAAATGTGTGAAGAGGTGAAATGAAACAATTTGAAAATTATTTAAACCAGTATACTATGGTGTTGACAGTATCAACTGACAGAGCAAGCATCTTTTCTGCATTCACCTGGAGCTCAAACCTTACGAATTACTCTAGTACGAATTACTCTAGTTTTGTATCTGATTCACCTAAAAGGAGGAATGGAGGAGTTGTTATCTACTTCTTGCATAAATTTGTAACTGTAGAATCATGGAATATCCTGAGTTAAAAGGGACCCATGAGGATCATTGAGTCCAACTCTTGATTCTAGTGTTGTCCAGGCACTCCAGGACTGGGACCATGACCACCCTGGGGAGCTTGTTCCAGTCCTTGACCACCATGCCAGTGAAGTAGTTTTTCCTACTATCCAATCTGATGAAATGGTGCAAAGCAGGTGGTAGTCTCAGAGATCCAATTATGTAATATACATTTATCTAAATTACTATTAGATATCTCAAACAGCAAATGCAAGCATTGCACAGGTTGTTCAGAAAATAAATGAACAAGAGTGGAATGCACTGCCAAGACAGATTAGAGTCATTGCCAAAACTTGATCCTTGGTCTTGGTTCAGCTGACAGACTTCAACAGGATGTGGTGTTTGTGGTGAGAAAAGAACACTGGAGAAAGGAAGCAAGCACAAACGTAAACCAGCTCAACCACTGTTATGGAAGTCAGTCTCCTCAGCAACGCTTAAGCCAGCTACAGGGTATCAGAAAGCATAAGCACAGGCCAGAAAGATATGGGAGAATAGAAAGGTTAATGGTAAGGCAAGATGCTAGCTTTTAGAATGGAAATAAAGGGAGAGGAGAGAAAAACTTCAATTTTTCTCAATGGCCTGCTTGGTAGATAGAGGGAGGTGTTCCAGGGAACCCACTGTCAGCATTGAAGAAAGCCTTAGAACTTAGAAGTCGGAGACCTTTTAACACCAGTCTGGATAGTCTTACATATTTTATTTTCATTTCACACTCAAATACTGTGTAGTAGTTAAAAGGCTGCTAGTCTTAGCCCCCCTTTCTTTTTTTAATCAAATAGTATCCTAGAGAAAAATTCAGTGCCTATCATTGAATGGAAATAACAATATCTTTGCATATTTTCTCTTATCTTTGGTCCTATCTCCAAACTGCTGACTTGTGCTTCCATCAAATTTATGAAATCTGTACACATCTCAAATTCCTTTATTTATCAAGTACCTTAATATATTTTTTTAATTATTATTTTATATCAAGTAATAAAAAATATTGGGTGACTTAAGCTATGCCTATCCTTTTACATTAACTAAAATTCAATTTTGACCCCAGACTTTCCCATAGCTCGTGTTTTGTGTCTGGTTTTGACTTTGCAATGAGCTAGTTCGCTCATCTGATAGGAAAAATCTTATGATGTAAACCGGTATCGTAAGTCATGCTTTTGCAAAGTTAAGTTCTGCAAATCCTCTTGGGTGCATGGGTGATGATGCATTCTCCAAACAGGTTACAGTTTTTTCTTCTGCTGGAGCAGCACTCTCTAAGGATAGTGTTGAAATTGTGATTGTAAGAAACATCTCTGTGAGCTTAATCAGTGCAGGTAGAGTAAAAAAAGGCAGAGTCATCCAGTAGACTCTGGGGACATATTCAGCTCTTTACCTTTGTGTGTTCCAGAAGCAAGTGCAATAGTGCAGAGGTTTTGCCACAAAATTCTGTGCTGATGTGGGTGGAGGGGGAGGGAGGCACATTGCCTTCTGCATGCAGGAATGCTGAAAGGCTTTGGTGAGTATATAGTATAAACACGTATCTGAAATGCGTGAAGTAGAAATAGTAGCAAGTTTGAATGTGTTGTAGAAATACTGTGTGGTCTTGATGACATAATTTATTGAAATGTAATTTCAAGCAGAGTTGCAGTAGTAACTCAGGTGCTCTTTTCTAGATATATGCATATGTTAGACAACGGGCTAAATTGTTTTGCACCTGATAGATTACTTATACAGTAGAATGTATGGCCCCACGATCAGTTCAGTTTCATTACTTTCTCTGACACTTTCTGGCTAATGTGAAAGAAAAACAGTTTCCATTTACCAAAGCAAGTTCAATAAGACAAAGTGATTTAATCTTCCTTATTGATTTATTTTGTAGTGTTTCAAATTAATATTTCCATTCAGTATTTAGAGTTGAACTTGCAAAGAGAGAGGCTGAAAGGTTCTATTCAATCCTAGCAACTAAATTCATAATACAGATACTCTGACAAGACCATTTAATGGTAAATAAATAGTAGATTCCTAACTTCCAGTTTGCCAAAGCATCGACTCTTATTTTCCCATTAGTGTCTCCAAATTAAGAATATTTGTCTCAGCAATATAGATATAATTTGCTAAAGTATCACAAATCCATCATAATATCTTTTCTGCTACCATAAGGTGGAAGACGTAGAAATAAAAATCTGAGAGGTAACTTTTCTGCCTCTATGGAGTCAAAGTTTGTACAAAATCTCCCTCTCTTTCAGTAAAGTTTCTTAGTAGTAGCAATTCATGTTAATTTTCTTAAGTTTAATCCCCAGCCTAGCATTCTGAACATAAGCATTTTAGAATTACTAAATGAATATCCTAAAACTAATTTTGAATAAACCCTGATAGCAATTCATTCAATAACAGCTAGAATCCCCTTAAAAATCCAGATGCAATTAATCACTGCTGTGATAGAGTAGTCAATTCTTTATGATCTTAAGATGTTTTACAGTAAGATAAGATGGTCTCTACATTTTATGGAGATTTATCATCCTCATTTACGAAAACGTATGCAGTATTTTTTCACCTGATTCAACTAAACCAGATGAGTGATCCTGAAATTTGGGTTAATTAAGTTATAAATGATTTTCTACTGACATATGGTTTCTGTGGAATTGCGAAACTAGGTGTAGTGTCAGCAATTTTTTGTGATTAAAAAGAATTTCTCTAAATGAAGACAAACTAGTCCTTGCACAAACAAATTACAACCATTGTTTTTTGTTTTTTTTTAGTTCCTCACTAATTGAAGCTATTTGTAGTCTTTTTACCAGGTTAAAAAGATTCATAATACCTTTTGTAAAAAGCCACAAAGACTAAAATAGAAAGAAGCAAACAGATTATTGACAACCAGAGTATCTGCCTGGCTGTTATGAAAATGCATTGAAGTATTCTCTTCATCTGTAAGTACCCACTTGCACTGACAGATGTTTGTCTAATTTTTACAAGGTTATGACATTTCATATTCCCCATAATCCTTCAGTTTGTTTAGAAGTTTACTTTTGCTCTATGTGTTTTTTCCTTTGTCTAAGAAAAAATGTGATCAAACTCATTTGTTATTCAGAATATTGTAAAGAACTTTCTATTTTAGGGTGTTAATATGAGATCTTGTAAGCATGTGTATAATTTTATTCACACAAATAATAGAAATTTTTTGCTACAAAGGACTTTAAGTAACTCAATTTTTTCAGTCTGTTTTGAAAAAGAAGTTAGTACATCTGTGGAATCCCATGCTCATAGAATTTTGTAGGTTTCAAACAATGAAATCATTTAGGAGATAGAAAGTATTCTTTAATACATAATTTGATTTATTTTCTGGTTTATTATTTCTTCTTCCAGAATTCTTGTGCTGTCTACTCTTTGTTCAAATCATAGCTGACATTTAAGGCAATCAACCACTACTTCCTGTGTAAAAGGAAGTCATGTTACCATTGCGCTGATCTTATTCTTCTACTTTCCAAAGATAAACTGGATCTTCTTGCTGCCTTTAGGAGTGTTTCCAATATGTCTGTAAGAAGAATATAATAAAATATAATGCGTTAGCCTTGGCTAGCAGCCAAACATGCACTTACCTGCTTGCTCCCTCTCCTTCTCAGTGGGATGGTGGTGGAGGAAATAGGAAGAACAAGAGTGAGAAAACTTGTGGGTCGAAATAAAGACAGGGAGGTCACTTATCAATTTCCATGATGGTTAAACCAGATTCAACTTGTGGAAATTAATGTAATTTATTGACAATTAAAGTAAATTTGTAATTACTGAGTAGTGAGAAACAAAACAAAAAAAACCCCTTATTTGAATACTTAAAGAAAATATCTTTCCTCCCCTTTCTCAGGCTCAATTTCACTCCCATGCCCATCTCTACTCCAAACACCTCTGCTCCTCCTTCCCCCATGCTATTATCACTGCAGATAATACTGTGTCCCTTCAGTGAGGCAACAAGCAGCACAGGAGTGGCCAATGTGGTCAGGACTAGTGGTTTCTCTCTGCTGCTCCTTCCTTCTTTCTCTTTTTTTCTGCTCCAGTGCAGGTCCTCCACAGGCTGCAGTCACTTCAGGGAGTACCTGTTCCAATGTGGTTTCTCCACGGGCCGCAGTCCCTCTGTGGCATGGGCTTGGAGGGTGGCCTGGTTTGCCATGGAGCAATTTCCCCTCCCATGACCTTGGTGTTGCTTCTGCTGTTTCTCATTCTTTTTGTTCCCTCTTCTTCCTGCCTTTTTCCACTGTTTTCTGACCTTTCTTAAATATGTTTTCCCAGAGGCACCACCAGCACGGGTCATGGGCTCAGTTGTGTCCTGGGGTGTGTCTGTTGCGGAGCCATCTGGAACTTGGCTGCGTGTGGCATGGGACACTCCTCAGCAAACACTTTGACACCTATGCCCTGTGGAAGCATCTTAAAAAAATTTGCTTAGAAGGAAGGTATGTGTATACAAAGTATGTTCTAAAACTCTTCCCTAAGGCTGTAAAGGAAACCGAGTAAGTTTCTCCTGCTTTCCAGATGAGTACTATAACCACTAGCCTGAGGGGAAATGAATGTTCTGCTTTCAGATGTATTTTTAAAGTGTTGCACTTCCAATATGCAATCATTCTTTCAAAGTCTATTTTTAGTAGAGGGTTCATTGCTATGAATCCTGAATTCAAGTCGGTAGCAAAATACCTAATCTTGGCTGGAGTTTAAGACAAATTCTTGTTAACAGCGTTTCCAATTAGTTAGTGATAGACAAGATTTATTAGCTAGGGTTCACACCATGGTGACTATAGTCATGTTAGCACAACTGTAAAGTGCTTCTCTCAGAAGTGGTTCAAGAGAAAAGGTATAAATATCTTTCCAGAGCACAGTCGGTTCCTAGATTGTTCTGGTCATGCAGAAACTTACACGTTGAAGAAAATCATGAGACTAGCATTTTCCCATTTAATTTTTGGTCTGTAGCTCATTGAAGGAAATCCAAGTTGTTTTCTTTTCATCAATTTAATGGGATAGCTGCAATTTGCACAAAAGATTTTGATTTCTGTTTTATTTCTTGGTCTCTTCTAAGGCCAAAAAGGTATCTTATAGAAGTGCTGAGCCTTTTGTATTATTTTAAGAAATGGTACTAGTACTTATCATGCTTATACTTTTGTTTAACACGGACATATTGAGAGTGCCCTACTTAGCCAGACCACTCATCCATCTTGCACAGTATTTTGTGTCCAGAAGTAACACAGCGATTCTGTTGCCCTCACACTCTGCCAGCATCAACAGCTGTCGTGTTAGGAATATTTGAGGGACTGTCACTGACTAATCCTTTTTGTATCCCCGTTTTCCAGTAATCAAATTCATATGTCAAACTGCTGATAGTGTCTGCCTCCACCTGCTTTTGTCTCTGCAAATTCTACTGCCTGCTATGTAAAGAATTATCTTCCTTTATCTCTTTTCATCTGAGCCTCTACTACTTTTATCAGGACCCACTAGGTTTTGTATGCAAGCACCAGCTGTGCTTAAATTGCCTGTTGTCTTTGTGATTTTGTAAACATTGATCAGCACTTTCTCTCCAAGCATAGAAGCTTAGCCATATTAGTCTTGTACAACAGCTGCTCCATGCCTTTGATCTCCTTCTCTGATTCTAGTCTACTCTTCAGAGATGCGAAAGCCGGAACTACATGTAGTGTTCATAACGCAAGTTCACTAGGTTTTTATATGGTAACAGAATGGCAAGTTTTGTTTTTTTCTCAATACCTCTCATGTTGACATGGAACATGTCATTGCCTTCTTTGCTAGATGCTGAACACTGAGCTGATGATTTCCAAGAACACTAAGAAGTGAGTAAAAAAATCTCTCCTGAACTGTAACAGCTAGTTCTAAGGTCAGCATTGCAGAGGCGTGCCTCAGTTTATTTTTTCACTATTGAAGCTGATGCATCACCTTTTTGTCTGCTTGTTCAGTTTTGTAAAGTCATTCAGTGTTTGAGGGACATTTAATTATCCACTCAAAAATCTTGAGATTTCATAGAATAATTTAGGCTGGAAAAGAGCTTTAAGATCATTGAGTCGAACCATTAACCTGTCACTGGCAAGTCTCACTAAACCGTGTCCCTAAGCACCACATCTACATGTCTTTTAAATACCTCCAGGGATGGTGACTCAACCACTTCCCTGGGCAGCCTGTTCCAATGCTTAATGACCCTTTCAGGGAATTTTTTTTTCCTGATATCCAATTTAAACCTCCCCTGGTGCAACGTGGGGCATGTTCCTCTCATCTTAGCAGTTGTTACTTACAAGAAGAAACCAACCCCCACCTCTACAACCTCCTTTCAGGTAGTTCTAGGGAGCGATAAGATCTCCCCTCAGCCTCCTTTCCTACAGACTAAACAACCCCAGTTCCCTCGGCTACTCCTCATAAGACTTGTTCTCTAGACCCCTCACCAGCTTCATTGCCCTTCTCAGGACTTACTCCAGCACATCAATGTCTTTCTTGTAGTGAGGGGCCCAAAACTGAACATAGTATTCAGAATTTAGCAACAGAATGTGGGGTTTTTTTTCTCCACAGTGGAAAATATGTTTTTTTTTTTAAAAAGTATCTTTTCAGAAATAACTTTTTATTTGGTTTCTCAAAACTGAAATTGATGTTTCAATAAGTTTCAAAATTATCAGTGAATTTTCTACTCTTTGCCATGAAATTCAGAACCCCAAATGTCATCTAAGCCTAAGGCACTGCCGTGTTATAAATGATGGATCTTTCTGTATATTGGTAATGTGGGACCTTTAAAATTTATTTTGGAGATTTATGTAATGTTTTTGACTGTACTGACATAGCTTGCTCTGTTTATTCCAGATTTCTGGTATTTTTCATTTGTGAATAAAATATGTAGAAGGCTGTTAAGCCTCACAGTCCCCATTTTAGCAGAATTAAAATTGGCTTATTCAAGATCAAGTTTTCTATAGATTGATTCAGCTTCACTGATGTACCAGGCACAGTGCCAATTTCTGTCAGCAGAGAATTTTTCCTCATTTAAGGTTCTATCAGCTGGTTGTATTCTGCCCTTTTCCCTGTGCCTCTTCTAAATATTCTTTCATTATGTGATCATGGAACATTATGTTACCTAGCATAGATTAATGCATTAATATCAAGGAATCATCCTTTTCTTTGACTGCAGATGTCCGTAGACGTGCTTTGTTTCTGTATGTTCGCAGTCGTTTGAATGATAAAACAACCCTAGAGTGAATATACGTATTTCAGATAGCAATAAAGTTAGTATTTTCTTATCTGAATCAGCTTCAGTAATACACTGCTATTGTACCAGTTTCTGAATATGCTTGCCTTTATCCCTGTTTTTCATGTCTACTTTGCTCGACTTTTGATTTTGACTTGATGGGGGTTTGAAACCTATTATTAACCTTTCCCTGTTGGTTATTTATTCTGTTCCTTCCAGATGATCTAGTGTGTGAGGAACAGAGAGAGTCAGAGGCTTGAATTCTTGTAAAGATCTGTGTTCTTCACATTAGAGTCAGTATAAAGCTGCTCTCTCTGTGACCTTTCTTCCTTTATTACAGTCTGTTCTACTTCTCAGCAAGGTATAAAGATACCATTGCAATGGGACATGCTTAAATTGGCTTTGCTTTTATAGCCTGTCATCCATATATGCAAAGCTTCTTGAACTTCAGTTTCCAAATTTTCTTGTCTCTAACAATCTGCATTGCTACATCTGTGCTTGCTCAATAGCTATGAATTAAGGCATGCTGCCCTGAAGAGATTTGGTCAAAGCTCTGATGTTGTTTTAATATTCTCCCTACATACAATTCTTTCTCAGTCTCACCATTGCTTTCATGGTAATACACCTCAAGGCCAATTTGGGTTGCTTGAAAAGCCTTCAAAGACAACAGTTAAACATTAGCAATTCATGTGATCAAAACCTCCTAATAGCTATGCTGGAAATTTTGAAATATCTATTTTGAAAACAATGGAGACAAAACATGTCCTTAAAGATTCAATGCCAAAAGAAAAAACAGTGGCTGGTACAGAGAAGATTTTTTGGAAAAAGTCTAAAACGTTTATTTTCTCTGACAGAGATACTATAACAACACTTAGAGACTGATGAAAGAATGGAGAAAGCAAGTCTGAAATGAAAACTTATAAACATTTTATTCCAAATGAATGAAGGCTAGGAAACCTTAAGAATCATATAAGCAAGAAGACATACAAGTGAAAAAAATACATTCATTTTAACCAGCCTTATACAAACACTTCATAATTCCAAATATAAGTGACTAGGAAAATGTCAAGGCTCTACTTTCTGTTTACATGAGTGTTATTCACAGTTGTAGAAAGTATTACCTGCAGTCAGATATTCTCCCTATTTCTAAGTAATTGCTGGGTGTCCTGTACAAAGCCTGTGTCTTTTTTCCTCCAGCTTCCCCACATCAGCAGAATATGGAAAGAGTTACTATGCTTCGGTAAGCTGCCTAATATTTTCAGCAGCAAGTACTGCGGGGGGGGGAAAGACACACAAAAAAACCCCCAAACCAGTCAGTGATCTTCTATAGAACTTGCTGAGGCAAGACTTGCAATCATGCTGTCAGTGAATAAGTAGTATGTCATCATGAATCAATACCTTATCAAAGCTATCCAAAACCCTAGAATAAAATAATATATACAGATGCAGAATATAAATCAGGTTACTGGGTTTTCATTGCTCTGTTTAGTAGTGTGCTCATTGCCACTGGAGATGCAAATGTATTCTTACTGTCTCTCAACAGAGGGCTTTTTAAGTAGAGTAACTACCAAACAAAATAGAGTACTATCAGGTTAAATGTTAGTTAAGTTAGGTTTTACATAGATAGAGCCTGATGGCATTCTTCATATGGTACATAAACATTTAACTGAAATAATGTCTGGGCCATTAGCAATTATCTCTGAGAGGTTTTACAGGACAAAAGGGGGGTCCCGGAAGAGTGAAGATGGAAAAAGATAAATTAAAACCTTAGAAAGGAAGAGAGGCCATGGGGGATTATAGGCTGGTAAGCCTCACTTTGCTAACAAGAAAGGTTCCAAAGCAAACTGAGAAACATTAAGTTTGCAAACACCTTGAAGGGAATAAGTTCAAGTTGATAAGAAACAGCCATGGCTGTTAGTCATCATAGAACTGGCTCAGGGAATGGCAAAAGCAGAAGATACAATAGTTCTAATTTGACAAGTCCCGCTGTCTTCAAACATTCAGAAAGTTGTTATAAACTGACAGTGATCAATTCCCCCCAGAGGCAGGAAAGGAAGAACAATCAAGCTAATTTGACCACCATGCATCTGTATTTCAGGTTGATAGCAGGATAATTGTTTCCACTTACAAAGACGGATTTTTCACTTGCTTAACAAAGGCTGTAGAGATTTTCAAGAATTGATAGACAGAGATCTTTCAGAAATAGTATTAGTAGTCAGTCCTGCAATATAATCGAGAAGCTGATTATATGACTCATATCACTGTTATATCTCTACCTCCAGAGGAAATGATTTTTGCATTGTCAGGCCTCACTAGTTTGCAATGAAGTCAAGGAACTCCACTTCCCATCCTCAGTTTTTATATTGATGGATCAGAAGAAAAATTAAGCATTTCATTGCCAAGTACATCTTATAGCAAATGATTAGTGTGAGAAGAATGAAACAATAAAACTTTCTTATATACTGTCTTGAAAAAACTAGAAAGTTGAGAGAGATCAAGTATTGAACATACGGAGCCCACAGGTCTGTTTACCAGCACTTCACTTTGGAGAGCATTGGCAACAGTGATGTCACCTGTTATTTTGTTCTTGTCCCGTTTCTGCCTGTCCTCCCAAAAATCTAATGTGTTGAACAACCCGTCTCCCAGAGAGTGTTAATGAGACAGCCTAGAATGGGAGGACAAGTTACGTGCAGACGTTCCTCCCAGTGAAGAGAATAGCTGATGTTAACTCATTTTCATCCACCCTTAACTCACATTAAAGGGTAATTTGAGGGCACACAGAATACAGAGTTGTTACAGAAGGCATTTATTCCATTACTTCAAAAACTATGGTGTGTTACCAGCTGTCAATAGAGAATGGTAGTGATATATCTATTAGCAAGTTGTCTTGCTTGGAGCTGACTGTAGGAACAGCTCATTTCTTCTTCATGTGTTACAGTGGGTCCTTCACCACGTGCTCATCCCTAAGCACTTGAATTGTGTTTGCTACTATTGAATTTTATTAAGTAGAAATAATTACAATTAAAATAGCTATTCAAGTCACTCTTCAGCAAAATGTGTATTAGCAGAATCAACCTTATAACTAATTGGCCACTGGAGAACATTAGTGTTGTATGAAATTGTTGCTTGAAAAATAATGTTTTCTTTGTACTTCAAAAAGCAGACACAGCAGTTTCAGGTACGTGCAAATTTTGTCTGGTCTATGACCAATTATGTTGAATATAATGGATAGACTAAAAGAAAAAGTTCTCAAATTATAAGATACAACATTAAAAAAGCATAAAAAGGAAAATACTGAAGCATAAAAAGACAGATGCAGAAAGAGAAAATGAAAATTAAATTGTATGGATTCCAGCTGGCTGTTATAACACCTGCTAATAGGTATGGAATAGTTTCTTAAATTAGAATACATTTTTTATAAATAGAAGCATGAGAATATTATGTTACAGATCTTCTAAATCTGCAGCTCCAGTATGAATAAATACAGTTTTAATGTTTAGAAACCATTTTATGCTTCTTTTTTTGGTTATTTTGGTGGTCACAATTCTGATTTTAACTTTCTGTGAACTTTTATACCTGGTAATCTATCATGCCACTATTATTTTCATTGGATTTTGTTTGCTTTATAAATAAAGGTCAAATTCCAAGGCAGTATTTGAATTAAAAAGTGTCCCAACAGTAGAAGCAATATTGCAATGATAGATTTGCCACAACTCATTGAAATTTCTGATATCTTGGTATTATAGTTGGTGTGGAAGAACACATTACCTTTTTTTAGGCATCAGTTGTGTAACTTTATACACATGCCTTAACTCCTTTACTGAGTAAAAAGTAGGTACTCTAAATTAAATACTATGTTGCATTTTATGATAGGAAAACTAATATCACTTAGTAATTATATAGCCTTTCATTTTAAAGATAGTGGTTCAGGGAACCTCTCTAAACCTTTCCAAATACTAAAAAATGGCAAACTTATTGCTTTTAAAGTGTTCTTAAGTTGTAGATGGTCATAAAATAGTGAGAATTGGAAATACACAAAATTGCAAGCACGGTGTTTCTCTGTATTTCAATGCATCTTTTGTTTTCTGACATTGCAGTAACTGTGCTCGCGAAGTAATTGCACCATGACAGGAATAAGTTATCTATTAATTTCTGATATTTGGTATCATATTAGCTAAGTAAGTCACAATGTATAATGTAATTTCCCTCAAAATATTGTGATTTAGATATATATCTATACACACACATATATAAAAGCACATATATACCCTAAGAGGCAAAGCTGAGGTCTTGAAAAACCTCCACCACCTTCAGTGCATCTTTGCAGGCAGCGTGTAGCTATGTTGAAAACTCATTGCCCCATTGTTTTAAATTTTTTTTTGGTTGGTCTTAGTGTGTTTAGACTCCTTAGCCTAAAGGTCAGTCCTAACTCCAGCAAGGAGATTTCTTCTGCTGAGGTCCTCAAAAGTTATAGGTATACTCAAATCACTGCTAGTATTTAGATGAAATGTCAGAGTCTTTGTAGAAGAGGATGAGTGTTGTGATATTGTCTTTTCTGCAGTAATGTGTGACCAAAGTACTATAATTCAGGAAAGAGCATTTTCTTTGTGAAGAAATTGCTGAATCCTAGGAACTTGCATAACTTCTGTGAATTTGTATGTCATTTAGCAGGTGTCTTCCAAAACACTGCTTTCAACAGCTGAAATTTGTCCTCAGTTACAAGAGATTATTGGTAGGGCTCTTCTCTTTCACAAACAGCCTAACTTGTCTTTTTCCCATTTACTTTTAAACATAATGACAATAAGATTCATTCTGCTCTTGATAAATGATTAAGAAAATGTAAGTGGATGTACTTGAGTAGGAGGATGTTTCTAAGTGGCTGCTAGTAGTGTGCAAAGTTGAGACGTACCTTGATCCTTTTTTCTTTCATTTTTTGTGAAAGAATAGCAGTTAAAATTGTTTTGTGCATCATCATAGTTCCTGTTCTAAGGAAACAGTCATTCTCCAAGAGTAGTACCAAAAATTATATTACAGGCTATTGCTTGATATAGATTGATATAATGTGGCAAAGGACCACAGTATCCTAAATTGTGGTGTCTTGGTAAGACAGAAGAACTGCCGCTCCTTTAATAGTAAGACTGTAGTGTTTTGTACATTCTTTTCAGCAGCATTTGACAAACTTTGATGAGTATGTTGTCATCATCACTAGCTGGCGATAGCTTGTGTCTTTGTCCATCTGATAGAAAATAGAATTTGACTGCAGCAAAGATAGGAGCAGAACTTCTTGGTCTTTAAGTTTTGATTCCTGTCAGAACCAGTGAATGACAAAGGAATATAGAAGCAAAAATATGCTTCCCCAATCTATCTTTAGGATCTTATATATTTTTATCATGCTTTCTACAGGAAAAAATAATATTTCAGACTGGAGTTGTTTTTCTTTCCCATGCCTATTTTTAATGCAGGAATACTTTTGAAGCCTGTTTTGGCTGTACTTCAAAGAAGGTGGCAGCATTGCCTAGAAGAAAGTAAGGAAATCTGAGAATTCAGGACTTATAATCATGTCTCTACCAGTGACTCATCGGGTAGTTGAGTGAACAACTGACTTCTGTATGTGCCCAATCAAGTAGTCAGGCAGTTTATAGGATTAGATTGAGCTCTTAGCTTCAATTCATCTTTTTTTTTTTTTTTTTTTTCAAGTTTTGAGGGGAAAAATTGCTTTACTGCAGTGCTGATGGAATTACTTAATTAATAGTCTTTAATTTGTCAAGGACAGTAGGCTTATGGCTGCAATTCAAAACTTCTACCTTCACTTAAAGGTAAAACTTTGATGAGAAATCCAGTCTCCCACTGCCTGTTAATCTCACTATAGAAAGAAGCTTTTTATTACTTTTGAGATACCACCTGTTTCTACTACAGAGTAGTATAACTGAATTGGTAAAGCAGCTTTAGAAACAACTGTAAGATTAAGAAAAACTCACAGAAAAACACTATGTGTTAAGTGTTGCAAAAGATAATACATTCAGTATTAAATTGAAAATATGAGAAACCACATGAAACAGAAACTAAAATGCACGGTTATGAAAGACATATTAAGATTGTAGATCTAAGGCAGCAGTGAAAGAGTCAGGTGTAAAAAAGCTAGTCAGAACTTGAGAAATTTAACTTAGTATTCTCAGGAAGTTTGTGATTACCAGAAAGGAGTTAGTTTATGATTCAGTCAAGATTAACATAGGCTATATTCAATCTTTCACCAATTGTCAACAATTTATGCCATTTTTTTTTTCCTTTTTGATGTTACAAAATATTTTGGAACAATTTGTGTGTTTATATCTAATTTAATTGTACACTAGAGATGCTAGTCACTTTTGTAGGCTGTCCAGTATACAAAAATTGATGTACCTAATGTCAAAAAAGGTTTCCAGTAAAAATTTTGTTATGCTTGGTTACATCTCATGGTGTTTTTTGTCTTTACTATGAATAAGTCAGAGTTTTAAGGTTTCAGACCAGTTCAGGTGAAATTCAGATGGCCAAACAACAAGCAGGTGTAGGCTGCTGAGGATGGTTCTTCATTGCGCTGTGGTGACAGAACTTCTGTTCATGAAGTCAGAAAGTTTCATTTGCTTGGAAGGCTCCCGGTGTGACTGGCAAATCAGAGATGAAGGCGTCTTTTTAGCTTTGTTCTCTAATAATTATAATTTACTTGTGAATTCCTTGTTCTCTTCTTGCTAGTAATAGTACAAAGCTGCACTGAAGGTCAACACACAGTGCCAAGAAAACTTTGGAATTGATTTTGATAAATGTTACTGTTGCAATATATTCCTCATACTTATATTCCTCTCTAAAACTCTACTGTGGGACCAGTTACAGTGATAAAAATCTATCTCAGGCATATTGTATGATTATCTTGCGCTTCCTATAGCCTTTGCTGAGGAGAGTTTATTCTTTGCCCTTGCTTAAAATTGCAGTTCTCAGTCAAGCAGAGACTTCTTTGTCGAATTTTGTTCATGTGATGCTTGTCATAGAGTTTATTAGTTGGTTTTTTTTTATTATTTTGTGTAAGAATTCTGATTTTCCTTCAGCAGCTTCTTTGTAATTTTGATATGACCTTCAAGGAGGACATACACAGATGAGGCAGCATCTACAACAATGGGCGTTGTTGAAAGATTGCTGAATAGAATAGAGATTGTTGTCAAACAATTTTCCTTTCTAAAATCTGATAACAATATAACTCCAGAATTATAGAATTTTAGTCACCAGAAACATTTATATTCAGTATGTCTTCTATGTATATTGTTACATTGTTAAAATATAATAACCGATGGCTAAAAATGCTGAAAATACTCTTATATACAAATAAAGTAAGTTTCTAATATGTCTTGTGAAAAGTAAAGGGATTTTTGGATATTTGAGAAAGATTTATCTTGTATAGTACATTTTATCTTAGCACAGGTCATACAAACTATATGTAGTTCCCAGTTCCAGATAAGCTGAGACCCATATGTGTTACTGGACCATTTGAAAAGTTATTTATGATAAGGTGCAGGATTCTTAATGGTAAAGAAGTAGAGGTTTTTTGCAAGATAGTAAAATGTATTATAAATTCTTTTTTTTTTTAATGTCATAGCTTTTTTCTTTAAATTAGAAATACTTAAAGGAGCTAATGTCCGTTGTGTTCTTTATATATTTCAAACAGAATATTTTGATAGATAAGTATTTAAGGAAAAACTGGCTTAATGGTCATAACAAGCTTTTTTCTTTATGGCATGAGTGTATAAAAATAAATTCTTAAAAATGAGAAGCACATTTTATTATCTATGTATGTTGTTTTTATCCAGTAGCTGTTGTTGGAAAAAAGTTTGCAGTTGAACTATTTCCTTTCTGCATATAATACAAATATTTCAATAGTGGACAATTGAAGTAGTGAGAAAGAATATAGGAGTTTATTCAGCTGGAGTATCCTAGCAACTGAGAAATATCAAGATTTTAGGATGACAGAAGAAAAAGTGATACTGGTTGAGAGACCTATTATAGATTTTGAATGTATTATAAATATATTTTCCATCTGGTTGCTTTTTTATTCTTTAACTTGTTGCAAGGAAATCCTTATTTTCTTTGAATTATGCATTAGGAGATAATTTTTTTGGTGTGAAAAAATGTTTTTTAGCTTATAAATGGATATCTTTCTTCATTCAAAATTATACATTCTTCTAAAGTATCGTCTTTTAAACAAATGGAATTAGTGAGAAAATAAGCATCAAATCATGACAACAGGTATTTCTGTATCCTGAACTTCTCTTTATGACCAGATAACTGGTCATGAAGACTTTCAAAGAGATGAAGGATTAATCATTATTTTAGAATTACTTTAAATTGATTGAAATAACCATCAGTAAGAATAGTAAACTAATGTAAAATTAAGAAATGTTGAATGACTACATTTGGTTATACATTCTCCACATCGGTTTGCTCCCTTTTGGGCTTCATTGAATGTTGTTGTAGAAATTATTGGTTTTCCTATTAAATCAAAGGAAAGCTTCTTACTGATTTAGATGGGTGTTGGATTCTGTTGTGAGCCTGTGTTTGTATTTCCATGTCTTTGTGAAGCAGATCCAAAGTAAGTCATCCTCAGCCATTCCAATTCACAGGTATGGTTTAGATTCTACGGTGTGATTCAGGGGAAATATTTCTATTAGATTCAATAGCCAGCAGGTCTTGGAGTTTTGGTGTTTTTTGGTGTTTTGTTGTTTTTTTTTTTTCTCAAGCTGAAACAAAACAGAGTTTTAAAAGAAAAAGACATTTTGGACAATCTGGTTTTTAAGCCAGCTTCAACAAGTAATGCTTTCTTCTACTCTTTTGATTACGTTTGATAATAGAATGTTTAAAATACATTCATTAAGTTACATCAATCTTAGAAAGATCCATCAAAGCATAAAATTAATCAACAGTCCACATATTTTCAGTGCCTATTGGCAATTATGGTAAATATTTGTATAAAAGGAAAAATAGTTATTACAATCTTTTTTTTTTTACACCAACCACCTTAGGTTCCAGCTTGTGAAACAAAAGATATACATCATTATCTCACTGTTTTTAAAATTATTCTAGGGATTATCCACATAACGTTGAATACAACTTTTGTATGGTCCAAACTCATATAAAGATACCTTGAAGCAAAGACTATTTTCATAGCACATTACATAATAGACTAGGTGTGAAATTAGTTTTATGGTGAATGGATACCCTGAAGGTTGTTAGTCTTTTATTATGTACAGCTTCTCTTATATAGCTACATTAGTAATTTTTTTCATAGATAATAAAGTACACTTCAATGAATGAATTATTCTTAAACTATACAGAGAAGTTCCTAAATATCTCCTCAGCTATTTTCACACCATTATATATATAATAATTTAGAAATAGGCATAGTTTACTTTGCTTACAAATACTAAGACATCAAGAAAAAGATGAAAATTTGCTTTTATTGAAGTTTTACATTTGTATCAGTACTATGGTTAGAGTTTTTAAATATCTCTCTGGTATATCATTTTAGTTATCCTTAAAAGGGATTAGAGAGAGTTTTCTGATGTTCTTCTAGTGTTACAGAGTTTTTCTAATGTTATGGGACCTCACGAGTGCTGTTGCAAAGCTTTTGAATATATCTTTCCAATCTTCTTAATCCCAAGAGAAATTGTTCTACTGTCTATGTTGTTCTGTAGAGCTGAATTTCAGTTGTAGGCACACATAAGAAGCCACCTATGTGCTGTTTCAAGTTGTTTAAACTGGACATTTGTGTATAAGGTAGTTTCAGAGAAAATTATTTAATCTGAATATTCTGATAATACAGCATGAAAAACTGGAAAAGCTCAAAACAAGCAGAATGTTCCTCTCCAGACAAAGACAAATTAGCATCAATTTGCTAATTGATGAGATTGCTTTTTGCTGGAAAATGTCTATTTGCTAGGACAGAATAATTTCCTGTAAATAAACTAATTTTGGTCTTTCTTAGCTCTAGCAGTATAAACCTGTAACAAATCCACTAGTTCAATAATTGGAAATGAATTAGTTATATAGGAGACGTAAGGCTTTTTTTTCTTCTCCACCTGATTCACATCTAGGTTTTAAACCATAGCTTATCCTGGCACCTTCAGTCACCTCTTTCTACTTCTGATATTACACCAGCAGAACTGCTGTCTGGCCACAGGTAAGCCTGTAATGGTTAAACCCTGTAATGAAATGGATTCAGATCACTTGCATATATAAACAATGTATATACATGCATGTATATATATGTATTTTCCCAATGTAGATGTCTGTGTGACTACAGGATCAGTTGTGCCGACAGATGGACATCCCAGAGAGTGAGGTGGGCTGGCAAGGTGAGTGATGCTGCGGTTGGCATGGGAGCTGAAAGCAAGGCTTGTCAAGCTAGTCCTTCTAGTCTTAGTATTTTTAAGCATTGGACTGTTCTGTGATGGCACTTGAAATAGTTTGATACTGCTGTAATGGGAACACTTAAAATCTCGGATTCAACAGCTAGACAATAATTTCTCATTGATTTCTGTTACGCGTTTTAGCTCCTTGACCTAGATTTATATCCAATTTCCAAGTGATGTCAGTGCAAGTTCTGTCTGAATAGTACACAGGGAGTATGCACTCAGCATTTTAGAATTTTTCAGTATGGATTGGTAGCTAGGCAGTAAGTTTGCCTTCGCAGTTGCAAAATAGGTCATAGATAATAACTATAAACCATAACCACTTCTATTTAGGCCATGTAATATCCTATTAAGGTGCTGGTTGAGTGGTTTCATGACATGTCTAATCTTTAATTGAAATATTTATTGTTAATTTGGGAGCATTTCTTACTATAAGATGTTTCATACTCTTTCGGTAATTTCCCTATACTGACATAAATCTGGTTATATGTAAGTCCTGCAGAAAGTCCTCTGGTGAAGGCTGAAGCAGTCAAAAGCAGCACACTACCTTGAGAAAAATTACAGAAGTCAGTGCTGTCCAGAAAGAAGGAGTAGTTTGGGCTTGTATGCACTCAGGGCATACCTTTTGACAGTCTTTGCCCCAAGGGCTACTGTTGATGCTCCAGTGGAAATTAAAACTGACCCTGACCAGTGGAACTCCTAAGAAAGGAAAGACAGATTTGTCTTTTCTGTCTTGAGATTGATTTGGAATTGAGTTGCATTTGCACTTCCCTGAACAAACAGCATGAAAATTCACCCCACAGTTGTAATTTTCTCAATTCAAACACCTAAAAAATTATCTGAATTGAATTTCTTTTTTATGAAGGGACATTCATGGTGTATAGGGCACCCCAGTAAACCGGACGCATGTAAAAATGGTATTCCATATTAGCCTCTCGTATGCTTTTTTACAAGAAATGTTTTACCATTCTACATGAGGAGGGAACACACCAAAAAACCCCTAGCTTTCCAAGGGATTTGGACTTTTCTCTCTGTAGGGGTGTTTGCATGGTACAGAGGATAACAAAAAAATCAAAGGCCTAGATACCTACTTCTAAAATAAGTGAATTTAAGCTATCTTCATAGAATGAAAATGGAATAAAAACATCTCTTTTGGCTAGGGCATTTGGAGATAGTATAGAATATACTATGTAGAGATGTGTTCATATAATTAAAAAGGTCTGATTACATGGAGAGAAGAGGTAGGGAAGATTATTTTCATCAACAGTGTATCTGTAAGAGCTGATGTTGTCTTTTGAAGGCTTAAAATCTCTAGTCAGAAAAAAGAAAAGTATCTCATTTTAAACTTTATTTAGAGAAGAAATAAAATGTCTGCAAAGACATGAAAGTTATTTATTAAATATTTTTCAGAAAAAAAGTAGTTGTATAGATAAGAGTAATTAATTTAGAAAGTAGCCTAGGAGATGTGATAAGCATACAACAAAATGTCTTGTTACATTGATCCCTTTGAACAGCTGCAAAACTGCAAAAACTGCAGTGAAATTTGCAGGTTATATTCCAAAGACAGTGCAAGCTGGGGAGAGAAATTGATACAGTCATTATAAAGGAACTGGATAACCACTCTGCATTTTTTCTGATGGTTCAGAATGGAGATGCTAGTGATCCAGCTGCAGCCTAACTGTAAATCAGCATTGCTTACATAGAAAAGAGCAACTTTCAAGGGTGTCTGCAGGATTTTCCAAGTATAAATCTGGAGACAAGAGACGTCATGATTTTTCTGGCATAGGTTTCTGTTGGCATGTATGTCCTACAGTTTCATTAATTCAGGTCATAACGTTATTCTTCCTGTTTCCATCTCCAACGCAGATATGAGTATCTGGAGACTTGTGCAGTCTAATGTCTTTCTAGCATTTTAAGAAGCTAATTCCTAATAAGGAAACCTTACGAAGAATTTGTTTCTAATAAGGAAATCTGATTCTCTGTTGTTACATTGCTACATAAACATTTTAACGGCAAGACTGGTGTCTTTGGTTTTGAACAGAATAGTGATTGAAAAAAATGCATAAAGAATGAAAACTTAATTAGTTTCTTTAAGGGAGGGATAGTAAATTGTGTTTTAAATGGTAGGAAGGCAACTAAAATAAGTGATTACAGAAATTAAAGTCTCATAGCACAAAACCAAAAAAGTAAAAAATAGGGAAATTAGCATTAATAATAAACAGGGGCAGATTAAACTTGAAAGATTTATACATAATTCCGTTCTTGAAAAAAAGGTTTGGTACAGGTAAAGGTTCATAAATGTTCTTAGATAATTTACAGTATCTCATTCAAAACGTCTGGTATGCTTAGAAGAAATAGAACAATTTTTTTTTTTTCCTTTCTTTGATATTTGATGTTGGAATTCCCTCTTCATAGGTGTCCTTATCCTGTGTAGATGAAATCTTCCTGTGCAACTCTTTCTGCATATGTACAATTGCATACTGAGGACTGAAAAACTGTATTTCGTTATCATGCTAAGAACTTTGCCTGTCCAAAGAGATGTTATTTACAAAAATATGGATCTTAGACGAGCAATTCCATCACAAGTAAGTCTTCTCCAAGTCCTCTTACTGCTTGTGCAATATATTGACAGTATTCTAATCCCAGCTAGACTTTTTAAGTGCATATGTAGTGTAATTGGTTTACGCACCACTATAAAATAAATAACAGCAGTTATGGGTTGAGCATTCTGTTAACTAAGATAAAACTGAAGGAAATTATATGCCTACTGTTACTGCAAAGTTCTTCACCCTCTATTTATTTTTAAACTAATTTATTCTCAAACTAATTTTGAGTTACAAAGCTGAAATGATTCATGTGTATCATGAGGCTATTGACCGTATACTTGTGATCAGTGGCACATGTGGCACTCATTGTAGGCTATATCAGGCCATTAGTGGAAAGATTTTCTTTCTCTCCAGGCAAAGATAAAGTATGCACCATTGCATAAAGTTAACACCTTACTTCTGAAAGACTGGAATTACAAAAAAATAGTAATAGTTCATGTGTAGAGTGACAGTATTAAAATGGGAAATGAGTATATTTGAAAGCAGTTTTATTTAGTAAATTATGGTATGCATTTTACATATGTTGGGTTTGGTTTTTTGGGGTTTGGTTTGGTTTTGGGGGGTTTTTATTATTTTTTTTTAATAAAAACTACATAAAGCAGTGACAGGAGGCTGGGTTTGATGAGATTCCGTTTCTGTTCCTGAGTTTTCCACTGGTTACTACATGATTTTAAAATATAACTTGTGAATTTATAAGCTTCCACTAGAAAGGAAAAAGAAATGCTTTATACATTTTCAGAAAATACATTATTCTCTGAAGTATTTTTTGAGTTAGATACCCACATACTGTGTTCATTTCTTTGAACTTATCCATTGCAGTGAGTTTAAAACTAGATTATAAATCATTAACTTCCACATCAAGCAGTCAATGCTTAGGATTTCTGAGCATTAGGGAAGAGTCTTACTTGCCTAAGGATGTCATTTAAGGCAACCATTAGAAGGCGGGAGAACCATACTGTGGGGAAGAGATTGATACAAGCTTAACTTACAGACTCAAACGTCACTGCAGAATTCAACTTTGAAGCATTTAGTGAAAAACTTACAGATGCTTCCAGTTGTTGACCTAAGTAATAGAAAGTTTCAGTGCATGATTCATTCTAATTTAAGTTACTTTATATATAATGTCCCGTTTACAGCAAATACGGGGATTTTGGCCTGAAAAAGTCCAGGAATAGGAGAGGGGAAAAATGCACCAGATCTTCTAATTACCTCTTTGATAATTAGACGGTTTAATTTTCCCTAAGAGATTTTTCATTGTATTTATCTTTAATATGTATTATTCAATTCAAAATTACTGTAGTTTTTAGAAGGGGAAAGTTTAATAAATACAAAATCTAATAATATTTGTATTTCTGCGTGTTATGAATCAATTAAGTCCTCAGGGAGAATTCTGTCTCTAACAGAACTGGTAATAAAATAAATTAAAAATAAAATAGCTGAAATTAAAGCTCTGTAATTAATTCTGTCCAACTCCTTTTTATACCAAGATTGCTAATGTTCATTCACATTTTGGATATGAATTTTTTTTTTAATATAGCAAAGTGAAAAAGAATGTTTTACTCAGAACCTTGTAAAACTCCCTGAAAGCCAACCCAAAAGAATGAGAGGCTGATAGAAAACCCTGGCAATTTGATGTAAACTATAGGCACTGTGTATTTAGCTGTGGAGGTGTACAACTCAGCCTTTTCAAATGTTCACTGTGATCATCCCATAATTGGAGGTTTGATTGATCTAAACTACTGTGGGGCAACATAACCTACTAGTAGGTGAATATTGTGCCTGTGCCCTCTCTATTTGATAAACAGAGGGGCAACTAGAAAGCCTCATTCATTAACTTCAGTGACGTATCACTCTCAGCGTGGCTGTGACTGGTTTAACCAAGCAGTCAGCTTTTGCACAATCACTCTTTGTTAGACTCTATGCAGACTGCTATTGTGAAGAAACACGGGGTGCTTTCTGGGCCACTTTTGTTCTTACTTCGGTGTCATTTGGGTGCAAAAGGGTTATTCACACTGAAACTATGTTTGTTCTTTGTGTATGCAGAAGTTGGAATCTGAACTAGTAACTTCTAATAATATTTAAGAACACATACATACTGTGAGACAGTGAAGCCAGTCATGGGAGACTAAAGATTTCAATAAAAACATAGTGCAGAATTCTCAGTAGCACATCAGGCATAAGGGAGAGCAGAGAGAATTGCATTCTGTAGTGGAGGAAATAATAATGATTAAGGTGACTGTTCTGCTAATAAATAATAAATCAACAAGAGAGTTTGCTGGTAATAATACTATTAAAGAGCAGAAAAGAGACACCGTCTCTCTGTAAAGTAAGGATTTTACACAATGTGAACAATTTAACACACCTCTGAAGACTTCGCTCTAGTTGATCAAAGAGAATTTTATGATCAAGGTGCTTTTTAGAGATGTAAAGGAGCAGTGAGAAAATAACCTTTATTGAGTGAGCATAAACTCAACATGTAATTCATGACCTCTAAAAGCATAAAATCCTATATGTGGACAAAAAAAAATAGTTTGTAGTACATACTAAGGGGAAAAAAAAGCCCTTTGTTTTATAAGGAGAAAAGGAATGGGACAGCCCTGGGAGAAATGTGCAAAATGTACTTGACGTGACTGACAGAAGCTAAAGGGAAAAAAAAAAAAAGGGGAGTTTGGGTCTTGTTTTGGGTTTTTTTCCACAATTGGAAGAAGGAAGAAGTTGTATAGAACGATCTGGTAAAAGCTCAGCATCCCATTAACCCATTAACATGGGTTCTTAGAAACATACAATAGGAAATATTTCTGTTGGAATTTTAGAGAAATCTACAAATAAATGAGAATTATCTGGCTTCTTGTGAAGGTTCAAAGTTTGGCTGAGGATTCTTGGTGCAGCACTCTGTAGGGAAGTGCACTCCCACCCTCTGTAATACAAAAACCTCAAAATTACTGAAATAATAATTTCAAACAATATGTTTTAGGACTTCTTTATTACTTATTGTAAAATTATTCAATCTTGAATGAGCAAAAAAAATCTCAAATAATCTCCTGGTGAAATGCACCTACAAAGAAAACCAAATAGTGGACATCTAGGATTTGGTATTGATGACATAACTCCAAGTCAGAACCTATATGAATCAAGAAAGCTATTTCCTCAGCTTACGTACAGTCAGACCTTTAGATATTCACATCCTTGTATAGATTTAACTAGCTTACACTTAGAAACCCACTTGGTGAACCATCATCTTGGTGTGAGAAACATTTCTCCATTAATTATCCCTGGGTAAATTTTGAGGAAAATTGATCCTGTTAAAAAAATTCAAAAGAAGAACTGACAAATTTAGAGTGGCTGCTGATTGTAAATAAAAAAGTATATAAAATTAAAAAATTTCTTTTCAAGGCTATTGTAATAATTAATTAAAAAAAATAATGTGTAAGAAAATGTGCTATCTCCACAAAGGATTTTAGGGTTTTCAGTGTTTTAATGATTTAGTATCTTACCAGCTAAAAGGTCAACATCACAAATTATCTAGCAAAGAAACAATGTATATTCTGATTTCTGGAAGGTCATTAAATGCCAAAACTTCCGTTGCAACTTCAAGTTTGAATAAATTACAGGGAGAGGTTTGAATCATGAAAAGAAAAGCAGTCTTACACCCCTAACATATATGGAACACATGCCACCCTCTTCCTGGACAGGTAATCCAAGGGAAGAGAACAGGTGAAAGACTTCAGTCATTAGCAATGCCTGGCAGATAAGCCTAACACCTGTGGTCTATTATGAATTTAGATCTCACCTGTTTTGATTTAGATAACAAGTATATATATTAAAATCCTGAAATTAGAAGTAAATATTTTTAAATTTCTTTATGAAAAGGTATGTTCGACTCTTTTATCCTTTTCTTTTCTTTTTTTTTTTCTGTGGGTGAATAAGTCTTTAGGAGTTGATAAAATAAAATAAAAAAAGTAACAAATTACTAATTAAATAGACAGTAGTTATTCTATGTTAAAAAATAATGTTATGCCAAAGCAGTTAATCTAAAATATCTTCAAATTCTCTCTGTATTATAAAGGAATGGGATAATAAGAATGCAGTACAATAACTTGCAGTTAAAGTAAAATTACCTGATGATACAAATATAGTTAATTTCCATGTTTGCTCCTCAGTCTATTTAAACTTTTCTCATTTGAGCTCATGGCCCAAAGATGAGAGGAAAGACTGAGAGCGAAAGTCCAAGACTCATATCTTGGACTTCTAACCACCAGAATATCTTGTTGCTTAACCATTAAGATTACTGTAGAAAAATTGCCCAGTGGCAGGTAGCATGGCATACTTCATTGCAAAACAAAGCAGCTGCACTTTCATTTTGTAAGGGACCTTGTCCAGTGTGCGTGTCAAGTGTGTTGTAGAGATATTCTACTGTACCAGTGAGGAGAATGTGTTTTACACCTCTCAGTCTGGAGAACCTGGGTCTTTTTTGTGTTCTTCAGGCCATTTTAGTTCAGGCTGGAAACAGGGAGGTTTTTGAAACACTGAACAGTTACTAACTAGAAGACGTTCAAGTTCCATGACTAGTTTTTTTAAGTTTTGAGTCCTATTTGCACCTAGACCAGGGTTATGCTTTCCAGAAACAATCTATAACTTAGATATGATGCTGAATATGAATCCTGCTTTGGATTCTAGTTGGATCTATTTTGCTTAAAACACAGGCAAACAGCAGCATCAGCAGTCATTGACTCACTTTCAACAGGGGCTGTTACATCCTAATGGAGAGAGAAACATCTTTGATCAAGGAGAAACTCTTCACACTGCCAGTCACGAGTCTCAGCTGAGAGCACCATGTCCCAAATCAATCAGGCACCTGCCTGTGTGAAGGCTTTTTCCCTGTTCTCCTGTCAACCTCTTTGGCTTTCGGTGGAGTAGTAGTGAAAAGTGCTCGAACAGCATATGCTGGTCTTAGGTGAGAGGTGGCAAATGTCAGATTCTGCTTGGAGGCATTGCTCTTGATTGTCACTTCTCAGCCCAGGCCAAAACTTCGCTATATAAGTACCTCCACTTTGTTCAAATTCCAAGTGAAACAGGTTAGCTTAATCTAGAGCTCCAAAACAAGTAGAAAAGACACTTGACAGCTGGCATGAGTCACAGTGGTGATGTGGCAACTTAGAGCTTTGCTTCTTGCAGGCTTGTTCATAGACCATTAAAAACTGAGCTATAAGCTGCTTGGCTCCACTTCTAAGTGAATGCCTTAATCTCTGGCAACAATACTGAGAAAGAAAAATGTGAGCAGTTGGAAGACTGACATGGAAGAACCATGCACATCAGTAATGTAACTAAGGGCCTTCCTTGCAAAATGCATTTGCTGAATGCCCTTCTGTCCTATACATTTTAATAGGATATCAGTCCAGGAGCTCTGATGATTGTCAGTTTTTCTTTAATATTTTGATTTTGTAAGCTCCATAACTCTGTGCATAAATGCCTGGTTTTTATTACATGCTAGACTAGTTGAGTAAGTTTGCAGGGTTTGCTTCACAGAAATACTATGGAGCAAGTTTTTTGTTTCATTTTTGCTGTTTACCTCTTAGTTTTTAGGATAACATAAAAGATTTGAATTTGCTACTGAATTTGTTTCTGAATCTACAGAAAAAAAGAACTGGATCCATAGCAGATTCTTGGAAGATCGTGGTAAGTGCATGTGAAAATGGACTGGTTTGAAGTCTAAAGGAAAAAAAAAGACTGCAAATTGATCAGTGATAAGTATCTTTAATGGAAGCTGAGAGAGAAATGGTGAGCTGAGAAATCTAATGAAAAAGAAACTGGTGATTTTGTTTTCTCTCTTACTTCCTCAGTTTTTGCCCTCTTCCCCATCTACTAAATTTCATCTTAAAGGTGAAAATGATGCAAGTTTGTAGTAGGTCTGGCTTTGCTTATATATATACTGATATATATCTCATTGTTTTGACTCCTTGCAATCTAAAAGTAAATGTATTTATAAAACCATCTATCAAGCTGAATATTTCTATATATCAACATCCTCTAAAGACTTACAGACTGGGATTCATGTTCATTATTTTTATTCCAGAAGAATAAAATTGGTTGTAAATGGAAAGCAATGACTTTAATTAAACTTAAGGATTAGAAAGAGGGCTGAAGGTATTAAACAAATTTGAATGTATTACTGAAATGCCTGCTTGAATTTGGCTCAATCCATGAGTTTGTTCTCAGAGATATTTTCATACTGTAACTGGCAATAGATGATTTGGTATAGCAACAGTAATAGAGAAGTTGTATATGAAAAAAACAATATGAAAAGACCCAGCAGCCATTAACCAAAATGGTAGTTCAGAAGAGAAAGTCTACCTGCTTAAAATTAAAGATATGCAACTGTGACAGTGCTGGGGAAGAACACATTTTCATTCAGCTCAAGGCTTAATATTAACATGCAAAGAAGCTGAGGGATGTCTTTTCAATGCATAAGGTTTTCTGAAGTAGATGGAAATGACTCACAAAGGGTCAAATCCTGCAAAGGCTTCAGCTCAGTAAAATGACAGGGGGAGTGAAAATTCTCAAGGGTGTATTAGAAGACCGAACCTACTGAGTGGGTAGGCAAAGGACAGACAGGATTACAGTGGTTGTGGAAGTTTACCTCTCCACTGGCCCTAAAATGACTATAATTTTATTTTGATTTTAAGCAAGCAAGACAGAAATCTAGCACTGTGTTAATCATCAGCAGAGGAGGGATAAGACTGGATATTGACCAGTTAATTAATCAACAGCTTTGAGATGAGCACCACTTCTGTGTTGATAATACTAATTTTAATTGCAGAGGTATGGTTGATGTTTTATTTGTAACATTTCTTTTCTAAAACTGTGAGTTTTCATTTCATTCCTAGGTGACCAATTTCAAATGAGATAATAGTTGTGTTATTTTGGTCAGACACAAGGATTCTTCCTTTCTCTTTGTAAGCTGGAATAGCTAAAAATGTTTTGGGCATTGGAAAAAAAACTTCTAAAAGGAAATACGTATGTCATACAGAATGTTCCTATAACTTTGAGACAGGCCCAGGCCCACTGATTCATTTATGATTAGATTCTACTATTTTAGTCTGACTCTACATGTTGTTTTGTTTACAGCTACATGTATAATTAACATGACTGGATTATTCTTCTGCTTTTGTTGAGATGATTGTGGATGCTACTGAACATTCTTTTGAGAGTTGCTTAGATGTTTGCTTTATAACAGTTTTAAACCTACAATTTTGTACATATCTGTTCTACTGCTGTTTGATTCAGCAGGATCTTCACATGAAATTTACATGGAAATATCATACCCATAAAATTTCAAGTGAAGAAATAGCAAGATACTTTTTCACCTCCCTGAGTTTACCAAGAGGATACAAACCAGGAATCCCTTCTTTTAAAATTGAACTGGAGTGGATGTTTGGAGTTTGCCCTCCTATACAGAAAAATCTTCCAATGTTCCTAAAACATTCTGATGAGCTTGGATTTCTCCCTTTAGTCAATCTTCATTATTTTGAGGGGGAGAAAGAGGAGTGAAATAAAGGGCATCACTTCTTGTGGCATTAGAGTTAAGTAACTTAATCTTCTAATGACCATTATTTGATCAAATGTCTCTCTTTGTGAAAATTTTATTTTAGCTTGTTTATGTATACTTGCATCTTATTATCATGGCAATTTTTACAGTCATAGTGTTCAAGATCTTTATTGTAGTTATATTATTTGTGCAACATTTCAGAAGAATAACAGTATTAATTTATATTTGCAATAGGATGCTATTTTTAAAAATATATATAGTTTTATGTGTCAATCCTAAGACACACTAGTACACTGTATATTTGCTACCATATTTGCCTACTGTTATTGCAATGATTGGGTCATAAAGTAGCAACACAAAAGTATTAGACTGAACCTGCTATCAAGAAAACTCCAAAATTCACTATTTTCAAACATATTCTAAAAATCCTAGAAAGCATTTGGAGAGGAGGGACATTTTTTCTTCAATATAAGACATGAAAAAGAGGAGAACACGAATTAATGATGTTTTTAATGTAAAGAATAATGGCACTAATTAAAAAAAACAACAACCAACTCAAAGTATTAATTGAAATGTGCAAAATTGAATGTGTTTATTTACTCCAAAAGTTAAAACAAAATCTCTCTTAAAAAATGTTTAACTTTGCTTACTTTTCTTCATTTTTCCATCTCTTGGTCTCGGGGGGGGGGGGTGGGAATAAATGAAATTACTTAATTTGGGAGCTGGAAAGAAAAGACAGTGTCATTATGCATACATTTTATTTTATTTCACTTTTTAAAAATTTAAGAAGGTGTGTAGGTAAGAGGCAGGTATATAATTAATAACACGTTACCAGTCATTGCTGAATAGACCTTCCGTAGTCTATTATAAAACAAGAATTTATTAGACAATATTTCCATTTGGATATCCACTGAAGATGTATGTACATAGATAAATACAACAGGAAGTGGAAAGGAATGAGAAGATGCCACAAAACCTAAAAGTAAAAGGAAATATTCAAAAATTTACTGAGGGGCAGAAGTGTGTGAAGGATATGAGGTTTTTTTTTTTTTTTTTTTTGATCTGAAAGACAATTTGGACAAACTTGAGAGTTATGCTTCAGCAGTGATAAAGAAAGTAACATTTGTAACAATATTTTGACGAAATACTAATTCCACCCTACAAGAGGTGAAAGTATTTGAATTAATCAATCTGTTACCCATCAATAAATATTTCAGTCTGAACAGGAATTCTTCAGGTTTTTTTCAAGACAGCACGAGGAACAACACCTGCACAAGTGATACAGAGAATTGTTTATGAGAGTAAAGGAAGAGACAATGAAGTCCAATCGTATATTGCACCTAAAATTCTGTTTTAGCACAATTTAAAGGGTAAGATTTCAAGTAATTGATAGGTAATTAAGGCATATGGTTTTCTAAAATGTAGATTCCCAGTTGCATTAACTTTTTATTTGAAGATGCTAGTTCATTTGCCTCTTAAACCTCTCTTCATAGAAGGAATTTCTCGGGTTTTCATAGATTTGTAGGTTACTCTTTGTAGGTTCACATCATCAGGCAAAAAATGATTAATTATAATTCCTATAATCTTCTAAAATCTGTTTATGTATGAATACTTTGTAGATAAAAGGGGGTACAAATACTCAAAATGTAATTTTGTCCTGATCTAGAAACATAACTGAGGTTATTCTTATCTTCTGTAGGTGGGAAACACCTGAGGTAGATGCGTGTTAGCTCTGGCATGAAGTTTTTTGGTACACCTTTACTGAGATCGAAACTTTAGTGTATTTTCTTTAGAAACTTGTTCTTTCTGTGATGCTATGCTGTATATATGTGCAAGTTTGAGGTGATGCTAGATTCACGGGGAAAGAAACAAAGCCTCTATGCCATCTTCATTCTTCAACCTAGCAGTACCCTTCCAACACTGTTACCATATTAAGATGAACCTTTCAAAACTTTCTCAGCTGAGGGAAATACCATTTTTGTAAATAATAAAATAAGCTTAAACTTTATGAAAAAAATATGGAACTGACCTTTAAATGTTCCAAACACCAGTAGTTCTATGGCATTACAATTTATTTAACCTTTGAGAGAGTGTTCATTTAAGTCACTCCAGCTTTATTTTTTTTAACTGTAAGAAAGTGAATTATGTCACGTAAAGTCCTTTTATTCTTACTGGATAACAAATTTTTCTGCATTTATATTTTTAGTCATTCATTTACAAGACGTGAATTAGTCATTTGGTATTCATGTTGCGCAATGTTTCTTTTATTTTCACCTAAAATACTATATTTAAGACTATATTAACAATTGCCCTTTAAGATTTCTAGTCTAAGAATGCAGGGCTTTGAGAGACAAATTGACTCTGCTATTAGCTGAATGCTTGCTTTATCTCTTTAATATAAGACTAACCATATATTTCAGTTGCAACTTTGCTGCATATCAAAGACTGGAATCAAAATATTAACGTAATAAACAGTAACAGTCATAAGAATATAGAACCTATTAGTCAATCTGCTGCCTCCTTTTTCTTCTAGAAAAGGGTCTTTTTTAATATCCATTTCAAGAGCAGAGTGTTCAAGAGGTTCCATTTTATGCACTGAGCTATTTTTTTATTGGCTCTGAGATAAGTTCCTCCTGAAAAGCCAAGTCTTGCTTATTTACTAGGAAGAAGGCTTTTGATCTGAGAAATTATTTGGGAAAGAGGGTAAAACAGTGTTCTGTCTTTGTGAATGCATCCTCCTTTCATTCTGAGCAGGAATACCTGGACTTTGTTGGTAAGTAGCACAGCCATCCTTCTGGACATTTAGTAACAGTACAGTGTTATTTTAGTTATTGTATAGGCTTTAATATGGCAAAAAAAAAATAATGTCAGTTTTCACAAATGCAGGAACCACATGATGGCATTCTATTCAGGAGCCACATGATGGCGTTATAGGCATCGTGTCTGTGCACAAAAATCTGTTTTGGAGTCCTCCAGAAGTGGTAGTTAAAGCATTCTTGGGAGCATGTAATTTGTAGAAAGCATGTTTTCTGCATCGTCAGCAAGATGTTGAAACTGAGACAGACAACTACCTTTCATATTAAAGGCCATTGAGAGCCACGCAAAGGCATTTAATAGTAAAAATTAGATGTATTATGAAAGATGAGAAATCTCAAGGTAAACCCTGAAGTACTCTTCTCTCATTTCACATGAGTGGTTGGCTCTGAAAGTCATGACATACAGAGCTGCTTGACTACCTGATTCTGTTCCTCAGCTGTTATCAGTCTGCTGGCCTATTGTTTGACAAGATGCATTGAAAACACTAGAGTATTTGAAGTCATCTGGGTCAACAACTTCAGCATGTCTTTTCATGAGCAGAAAAATTTATGTTTCTAAAACTATCCCTTGTCTTTTTGGTGTAGAGAGATAATCACACAATTTCCTTTCAAATGTAGAACTCTGTGAGCATCTTCCACTTTAAATTCTGTTAATATTATATGTTTGCCACAAGTGTATTGCCTAAGTTAAATGCTTTTAAGTACACTATTAATGCATATTTAATGATAGGGCTTATAGCACACTTAGATTTTTAACTTAATCCAATATATCTGAAATAACTCTGAAACCTTTGGCTTTTATCAACCTTCAACATTCAAGCCATCAGTGTTCATCAGAATATACTGCTCACCAGACAGAATTCTATTAAATTAGAAGTTAAATGCAATTTTAATTGGTTAATAATATGCCTGTGCAATTATCTTTTGAGTATGTATAAGTAATATTTCTGAGAAAAAGAACATATTCCCCAAGTACTTTCACTCTAACTCCATTTTATTTTTTCATTTCTGTTTTTGCCACTAAACAAAAATATCAAAATAAAATAATAAATAGCTTCAGAACCCTACCTACAGTACAATTCTGATATGCCAAATTAATTTATAATCATGGCACCATTAAAAAAGATGTTATGTTGCTTTTTTAAAGAAAATTTGTGACAATGTAATAACAATAACAGTACCTCCTTGTTATTCCTTACTTAATATTTAACTACATTTCTTGTAAAATCTAAGCATAAATTATGTTCTTGGGTGGATGATATTTCCATTTCACAGTTTCATATAGAAATGTTTTATATTCTGTATTTAAAAAAAAAAAACAAACAACCAAAAAACATAGATCAATATCAGGGGAAGTCTGCCTATCTATGCTATGAAGGGGTGCTGTGTGTGGTGAAATATGAAAGCCCGTGAAAGGAGAAGGATATTGTTCTTTCTCTGAAAATAAAAACAACCAAAAAAAAAATGCTTAAGGAACTTTCTTCTTTTCTCTTCCCCAGGTACCAGTTGAAACCTGCATGACTGTGAATTGCAGTTTTCCTGAAAGGAATGGAAAGATCTGATAGCCTCACCTCAGCTGTGACATACCAAGGGCTCCAAGACAACTCTGTGGCATTGGTTTTGGAAGTGCTGCCTGTTCTACCCAAGTTCAATCAGGTAGACCATTTCAGGACAACGGTAATAGATGGGCAGATTTCTGCAGTGCTTGTGCTTTACTTGTCCTCTAAGCTTAAGTCCATGCTTCTACTCAGTGGAGGTATCTGTGTGTAGCTAAATTTCATTGCCTTCATTATTGATTTCTCCTTTTGGTTTTCTGGTTTTAGGCTGGAGGGTATGGTAGGCTCATCTTTAACACGTTCAATTCTAAGCTCAGTGGGACTGTTTTACAGAAAGATCTGTTGTTTTTTTCCTCCCTAACTTTCTAATATCTACAATAAGGATTAACTCTCTCCGGTGCCAGTCTGTCTCTCAAGGACAACTTTTTGTTTAAGAAACATAGGTTGTATATGTAAGAAATACAATAAATATATATATGTTTCTGTTAGCTTACCTCTCAGCCTTTTTGTTCCCTTTTTAAACTCACACAGTCATGGCTTACCCTAAAATTATCAGCCTCTTCCTTTGCCCAAGATATTGGTATATATATCTTTCAATGTAAATTGTTCTTTCAAGGGGCAGTTAATATAAAACTATTTAAATCCTCAGAAGAAGCCTGACTGCTTCCACCATTTCATCGCCTCTTCTGTAAAACATCTGCTGAGATAAGACAACAAACTACTAAGCAGTACTTTGTGGATGATTCATTCTACTTTCTTTTACTGAACCTTGAGCAATAATACTAAGGGATTATCTCAAACTACTGCAGGAAACGTGATGTTATGTTTGCTCATGATAGGTCTTTTCCTACTCCTGATTTACTTTCTATTCTCACCCTCTGCATGAAGGTTCCTTGCTTAGTTTGTGTTTCATGTCCTGCCCCTGTTGCAGGTTGCTGAGAAAACTGCACCAGCTCCTCATGTTCAGTTGCAGCTCAAAGGCAGAGAGTTTCTCCTTTCCAGTAGGTTGTATGTAGTTGAAAGCTCACGTGAATAGATTGCATTTTTAGTTCTGCATTTTAAAATAAAAATACAGGACATTATTGGAAATAAACATGTAAAGAACTTATATGAGCCATCACAGGTTCCCTATAAAACTGTGCAGGAAGACATTGTGAGCTTAAAAATATGGGATTTGTGAAAGAGCTAAATTTTCTTATGTTCATATTGCCAGCATAAAACTTAAGTTTTGAATGAGCTCTCAAAGAAAAAGCTTCATTTTCTTCCAATTCAATGGCTGTATCCATATTTTTCATGAGAGCTATGCCAGTTTGTCCAGGAAATAGTTAATCTCAGATATTTAAGGACAGAAGATGCTTGCACTAGTGCAACAACATGACTAAGAAAAAGAGCTTTAAAAAGACTTTTTAACTTCTTAGAATTTCCAAGTTAAGAACAAGCTGTTAAATATTTTGGAGACGGAATAACATTTTCTGCAAATGAGTCCATCAGTTAATAGAAGCGATAAGAGATCTTCACTAATACAATTAAAATTAGGTGGCTAATATAGAGAGAGATTTCCATCTGGCATCTTATTATTAGAAGAAAAACAACAACAATAAACAATTTTACTAGACTGATGTCTTCTTCCCTTCTTTGAATCTCAATACTAAATGTAATTAGGATCTCTGAGCTCCAATGACTAGTATAAATTTCTGTCTTCAGCTTTCCTTTGTGCAGACTAATGAAGACACCTTTAAGTAAAATATTATCTTTCTTGTCTGCTAGAGAAGTATTCTAGACTTTAGGTTCGTGTCAGGCATAAATCAACCCTCAGAGTACTTTATATCCTCTGAATATCCTGAGGAAAGAGAAATTCATCAAGAAAAACACCATTAGCGAATGCCTGGAGGGCAGCCATCTTATTCTGCTAAGCCAATGAATAAACTGCAAGTATACAATCAAAGTTTTAATTGATCAGTATTTGCATGGAAAAGAAAAACAAAAAAGCTGCTGTCGTGTTCTTTTTAAGGTTTGAAAAATATCCTGACTACAAGCTTTTATTACCGAGATCTATCACATTTTTGTATCCTGCTGTTTTTGACAAATATTTTGTTCCTAATTTCATGTGTTTGTTTATATACTTATCATTTACTTAATAAAAATTTTTAAAAAAGAAAAAAAAAGAGAGAGGGAAATCCTTATGCAAAATACAATGATTCATTTTAGTCTCTTTCAGTACATAAAAATACATGATAAGGTTTAGGTTTGGGTGTTTTGGGGCTTTTTGTAGTATTGCATGAGAAATACTTCTTTAATCTGTAACTAAAATTACTTTAAGAAATTGATGAACAAGATATGATGTACTTGCACTTGTTTGTACTTTCTGTTTCAGCATCAAGATCTAAACTGTTGGGTGCCAGGCTATGACTTGCAGATACTCTGAATCATGTGTTAAAGGTAACTTTTACCTGAGATTCTGGCTTCAATCAGCCTAAATAGATATTTTACTCAGATATATCTGTGTGTTTATGTGACCTTTTGCTCGTTCCATGATTAAAAGTTTAAGTTCATACTATTTTTAACATTAAAAGCTGCCAAAACTTTGTGTTTGTTAGCATTGGGAAGTCTTCTAATGCTTTCATTGCTATTTTAATTAATCTATTTATATGTCCAGAAAATAACAAATTGTCTCTGTAACAAAGATATAGAAGATTACAGTCAAATTGAATTCTTCTATTATTGTTATTCTACCTTCTACATGATACTTCCCTGTTAGTTGATCCACTTTACTTGATTGGAAACATGTTTTTATTTACTTTTACTTTTCCAAGAGAACTCAGACCTATTAATAATTGAGACTTATGTCATAAAACACTGAGAAAAACATTGGGTTTTTCTCTTTTTTTGATTAGGGAAAGCACATGATTTTAAGGAGCTTATTGCAAGATCGAGATCTGCTTTATAGTAATTTTAAAGCATAATAACTGGTCAAAATTGAGAACACCTCCTTTTATCAGTACAGCTATGAAAATAAAAAAAGAACAACTTAAATTAACGGAGAGAGAAAAAAAACGGATCCATAAGCCAATAAAATTGAGAGAGAAAAAGTTACATATAGGTCTAGTTTTCTCTTTTTAAATTTATATGACTGCTCAGTTAGGAAGAATGTCTGTTGCTTCCTTTCTCTGCGTTCTTGACTCCTTCTGAGTCAACTCACTACTCTCCATCTTAACACTTCTCTTTGGAAGTATTTATTCTACTTTTTTGTGTACCGTGGTTTTAAAGCAGTTAGTTTGACCACAAACAAGTCTGTCAAAAATGGTGCTTTAAGACTGTAGGAAGTGTATGGGGTCTATTATAGGGGGCCTGAGGTGATCACTCTTTCCTGCTCCAGGGGAAAAGTTAGAGATTTCTGTACAATCTCCACTGTGTCTCCAACAAAGTTTGTAAGTGATGCGATACAATCAGATTAGAGGTTCAAATTTCAGAAATTATTATCAACTGACTTTATTAAAAGTGATGTTTTAAAATACATAATGGAGAAGAATGAGGGTAACCTTCATAAAGTGCTGCCTAACTTCTGATTGTTTTACAGTGCGTGTTTGTCTTTTTAAAGAAAGGAAAATCAGATCTGTTCAGATGACAATTTTGGTCTCTTTGAAATGTCTCTGAAGTATTGGCACTCTGCACTTTTCTCCCCAACTGCTTGCAACAGTGCATGAAAATTCATCTAGCTCAGAATGTTTAGGCTTATTAGTGATGCCTGTTGGAAGAGGGGCTCCTTATATTCCCCAGACTAATAAATTGAGGTTTGGAGCAGCTCAGGGTTGTCTGTTTCTAGTGAGATTAATCAGATTAGTCTTGGTCTCTGTTCTTCATCAAATACAGGTCATGTACTTTAGCATTGCCTCTTACTCTTTCTCCATATTGTATCTATAGGCACTTTTTCCCCATACATGAATTTTGCTACAAATATTAAAAGAAAAAAAAGCAACAAAAAACCCAACACAAACAAACAAAAAAACCCAAAAACCCCTACAAACAAACAAAAAAAAGCAGCCAAGAAGAGATACTTGGTGTTACTATCGTCTTTTGTTATATGGTCTCTCGCTATTTTCCCCTATATTCCCTACACAGATTGTGCAGATAATGTGAATGACATTTAGAATGTTTTTCAATGGTTCTCAGATATCTTCCTTTGAACCCCATCTGAATACTCGTGATTCTTCCTGTTAGTTTCTTTTCTGTAATTATTTTATGTCTTTTTGAGTGTACTTTTCAGTTCAAAGCAGGAATTCTGTGTGAAGTGTGAATTCAGTTGATACACACATTAATTTTCTTTGTATCATACTTAAAATTATTTGTAGTTTAAAATTCAAAACGGGCTTGGGAAAGAGGATAGTCTCTGAAACTTGGTCAATATATTGCTTTTTGAAGTAATTAAAATGACCCCTGAAATATCTCTTCCACCTTTAAAATTAAATATTAAAGTTCCATGTTAGGTATTAGGTATAAAACAAAAAATTAAATCTGAATACTACCATAGGCACTTGGGAAGTTCTTAAGTGTGTTTGGCAGTGGTAGGATCAAGATGAGAAACATTCTAAGTACTGCATAATTATTTCTTTCTCCTTCTCAGACTAATTTACTTTCAGAAACACATCACTGAAGTTCTCCTGATCTATGGGACCTCCAACAATCAAGCTTCAAGGCAGAATGGGATTTTAATGGATAATCTTTCCCATCAAATGACATCTAAATACGGTATTTCTTTCTTTAATTTTAGTATGTTCTTACTCTGTCTATAATTATGCTGTTTAGTCCTTTGGTTTCACTGTGAAAACTGAAAAACTATAATATGCAAGATATTTGGTGATTAAGTAATTTGGAGGAGGAAATTCAAAGACTTCACAAGATCAAAGTGATAATGGTCAAAGCAGGTGAAACCTTCATTTGTAGCCTAGCTAAGCTCCTGCTTTGTAAAAATTGATTTTATTGTTTTTGTGAATGCAGTTTCCTTTGGCAGTGAAAAATTACAGTATCTTGTCAAAAGGGGAGAGCTATAATATTTTGTTCTTTTTTCCATTCTTTTAGGACCTTTACTTAAAACGCTAATTTGCATATGTTAACACTGGAAAAATAGTGTGGTGACTTTTTGTTGCCCTTAATATTACTGAAAAGTTCATTTATACTTTTCAGGCAAAAATATGCTGAAACCTTTTAAATAAATTGGTTAAAAATTGCACTGCATTGATTATTCAACCTTACTTACCCGAGACATGATTATACGAAATAGGGTAATCTGTTCCCTGGCTGCAACTTAGCTAATAAAGTATCTAATAGGAGTTGCCATGGTAATCAAAGTTAGAAAAGTGCTTTTTCAGACAGGGATTCAGAAAGTAGAGGACTCCTAATCTTGTGATTTTTTCTGGAGCAGAGGTCTGCTTCCAATGATTTTCAAAGCTTGTCAGAGAAAGCAGTGTGATTCTTAAAAGCTTCGCATTTAACATGTTCTGTCCAGAAAGAGACTCTAAATTTCATGGTAATTACAATTGCCTCTATTTTAAACTCCTCTTCTTTTATGTTACAGTTATCCTGAGTTGTAATATTTCGCTTGGCGTAGAGGAACTAAAAATCAAACTAAAAAACTAAATCAATAGATTATGAAGATACCAAAAATTAGGGCACTGCAGTTCTTTCTCCCTTGCTTGGAATCAGGAACACTGAATTGAGGTATGTTAGCTTTTTACTTAGTATGAAATGCAGGGTCTGTAGAAACATCTGTCCGGGTGGTACCTTAGGTACAAATATTTTCATCTCCTTTAAAGTTTATATTGTAAATAGCAAGGACAACAAAATCTACGTCTCACTCAAGATTGCGGGGAGATAGCTCAGCTTGCTGGAAATCCCCAGTGACAGTATCTCTCCTGAAGATACTGTATTCCCTATTTTTATTAAACCTAACCTATAGTTAATATGATAACATGTAATAATATTGCAAAAAATATAAATCTAACTATATTTCAGCAACAGAGAGCTCAGAAGGTTTGCAGTGGAAAAGTTAGTGTGAGGCAAGAAGTTTGGACTTTTTGTTTAGGAGAGAAAAATTAAGTTTAGGAAAAACTACCTTTAAGAAAAACATGATTACAAGACCAGTGAATTGAAAGCATACATGTCATTCTGTTTGGATAGATACTGTTTAGTGAGTTCATTAAATGTGAAGAAAAAGATGATGATTTTCAATTAGAGAAAGGCTTTGGTGCTTTGTGGACAAATGAGCTGTGGCAGAGCTCACACTGTAGAGTTGTTATGAATCTAGGACAGGAGTAATTTCTGAAAGAAAGAAAAGCAAACACCAAAAACAGCGTGCTACTGGAATGGTCACATAGAAAATAAAGAACAAATCAGCCAGATGTAGCAGTTTTAGATACTATGCCACCATATCAAACTATTTTGAGACTCAAGGTTTCTAGAAAGTTAGAACACTAAAGGGATGTTATCCACTGTTTCTAAAGGTAAAGAATGACTTTTCAACATTCCACACAGTTTTAAAAAATAAATATTTTTATTGGGTTTTTTATATGTTTTTTTTAAATTAGAAGATAAAAATGAAACATACTTACAAATATAAATCTCACAATCATATTCCACAAGAATAGCTAAGAAGTATTTATGGTAGCTGCTCAAATGGCCAATATTCATGCACTGTATAATGCATATAATAATGTTTCAAATTCTTTTGTGCAAATGTTTCTGTGGAATGTAACAGACAATTACCAGTTATCCATTTTACATTGGGAAAAGAGTATCAGTATGTGAATGAATGATCAATGTTAATTATTTTTTAATCTTTCTCTAAAAACAAAAAATAATTGCTCTGCTTCTTGCTCTGCTTCAGAAATATTTTAATTTAGATATTCAATCTCACAGCACACACAGCAATAATAAAGAGTGAATAGGAAATGGAGCAATTCATCAAGAACTCACTGGCTGAAATTTGTTTGCCTACATGATATAAGCAAATATTAATAAAATTCAAAATCTGTTCACATCTGGTCTTGGGCAGAAAGTTGGACCAAATTCATCGGACTGTTTTTGTAAGCAGTAATTTGTACAACTCTAATTAAAATCCACTAAAGTAGTGATCACAGAGCAGTGTTGTATTGGAATTAAATGGAAAATAATCTAAAACATAAATTGCGAGCATCTCTTCTCCCATTTAGCTATACTAATGAACTGAAACATATTTAAAATCAAAATATTAGCATTGTTCTTTGATTTGTAGGATTTCTTTAAATGAAAAATGATAAATACTTCCTTTATAATTAACATAAAAGAGAGATTAGGAGTGAAGGACTCAATTTTCCAGCTAGATTCCAGTGAAATAGCAAGAACTACATTTGAACACTGAATGTGCCATACAGGATAATAATGATTTAAAGGACAAATACCCTACTTAGTAATGTACCACTTTGAGGCATCCAGGTTTTCAGCCATTGAAATCATTTGCTATTTAGAATGTACAGAATTATTTAAAAACTGATTCCCTTTTTCTTTATCTTAGTATCCAGGCATGTTTATACTAGTAAATTAGGCAAGTCTTGAAGAGCTAACTCGAGGGAGCTGAGGGCACCTGACATGGACAATCTCTCCTTTATGGGAGCTACGTGAAGTGTCTTAGCCACCAAAGCAGAGTGACTGCATTCAAACTGCCTATTAAGCATGGTCCCTGGAACATCTTGGCTAACATATCATATCTGCTAATTGTTTGGGAGACCACTAATTGGCAATGCCCGTAAGAGCACTAGAAAAGTTGTTGGACACCATTTAATTCACTAACACAGGTGAAGTTTGCAAGTTCTTATTTTAATTTATTCTGAGCTAACTTGTTTGCAGGCTTTCTAATTTAGGAATTCAAAGTGGTGAGTAATGCCTAATGATTCTAGCAGAACATACAAACTTAAAGCTTACATGTAAATAAATGTATATACTATATAAAACTTATTTTTTTGTACCTCCCTCTTTAATGAGTTATACATTCTTTTACAAGAGGAATTTTGGTAATTTAGCTTTAGGATATATTTTCATAGAGTAAAAATATATGAAATTAGAGAATTTCTTAAAATCAAGATTTTTTTTTTAAAAGGTAACTCAATTTTGCAGTCAGTTAAGAGTGAATATACTAGCATTTTTAGCTTCAAATTTAACACTGAGGCTCAGTCCTAAACATGAAACAGAGGGCTCTCTACAGAAATCTGCATAACCTAGAAAGTAGGTTCAAGCCACTGCTTAATTCAGAGAACTTTTACTTCATCCTTTACTTATGTTTAAACCATCTAAGAAGTATTTGAGTTTTATTTTTGTCAGGCATTAGTACTTAAGTGTTGACCTTACATACTTAGTACATAACTAAAATTGCCATACTTTTAAAATGTCAAAATATTTAAGTGATAAAAGATGAGGAAACTTTAAAATAGGCTAAATCTCACAGCTTTAAAGTCATGTTAATCGTGAATAAAATGAATGGAAATATACTTAAAAATAAACCGTATTCAAAAAATTTTATTGTACAATGCACATTTGTGTGTAGTTAAATAACTATCCAGGGTATACTTCTTGGATAGGGGTTGGGTGGAAGGTTGTGCATTGTAAGCCAGATTTGATTCTCACGAGTGGAAGGAAAAAAAAATTCTCCCTGTTGTTGTTATTTGTTTGTTCTTGTATTTATTTCAGGCCAAATCTTCAAGTCCCTTGCCAGTCTACCCTGCTACAAAACTCACATTATCAGGAGTATTTCTCTTGATTAAAGAATGAGTCAAGTAAATTTGCCCCACTATTCTAATTAGTAAATGTGTCACTTGCTGCAGGGGTATCCCAATAGTAACATTACACAGCTCCGTGATTAGACTCATAGATAGCACGTAGCAGGGAAACCACAGACTGTGACAATGAAAGTATGGGATTTAAAATTTGTAACTATGACTTAGGATACCTAAGCTTTTAAGGTTTTATAATGCCTTCAAGTTTATTTAACATGAGATATCAAGAGAAATAAAAGGTCTGCTATATGTATAAACACAAAGAACCTAGAGATGTAGGAAAAACTTTTCCCACGATATTGACAAGAACTTAAGCGGGCAATGCAGAGAGAAACAACGGCACTGGTGGGTAACTAAAACTCATTAAACTGGTGAGGTGAGGGATGTGAGTGAGGAAGGCATGAGCAGAGCAGCATGCATACTTGAAATACCATGGGGTTTGAGCAGAAAGAAACTCTTTGAGGAGATACTAATATCAGTTTTTGTAATATAGTTCTCCAGCATCCCTGCCTGCTTTGGACACATTATTGTTTGTGTGGTAATTTTTAGAGGTACTTCCAGATGCTGAACAACTACTGTAACTTTCATAGTATCTTCTATTTTTACTAAGCCAATACGGATGAAAGATGTTTAGCTATTTCGATCCCTTATTCTGATGCACCTGTTCTTCCATCCATTATGCATTATAAATTGTCTCTCTTACTCTATCATTTATTTTAGTTTGGAAGCTTACCCACTGCTCAAAAGTTGTTTCTGCCAAGTTATAGTAATGAAAGAAATATTGAATAAAGGCTATACTACAATTGTAAACGTTTTAAACGAATATTTCATCTAAAATCAAATGTACAGTTCTTATTGCATTTTGCTGCTGCACAGATTGCAAGACTCATGTTCTTTCCCAGCATAACATCAATAAGCTATTTTCTCCAGCAGCTGCTCACAAGTTTGGTTTTTTATTTGTATTAACCATAGAAAAGGTACTTCAGTATTGGATCTCACATATGAAAAGACTCAAAACATTTTGACTTCTTGCAGTTATTGTTGGGTGTTTTCTTGTTAAAGATATTTATACGTATACCAAGTTCTTTGCTAATCTGTAATATCTATAATTCAAACAAACCTTGCAAATATTTTAGATTGATTTTCATAATCAGCTCTGTAATTTCTCCCATGATTCTCCTTAGTTTTGGAGGCTTTTTATAAAAAGATCGATGAGAGAAATACTTTTCCCATAATGATCTTTTTATTATATTCATAAATATATGCATATAAATTTATGCATATATCTACATGTATATACATATATACATATGTACTCCACTCAATACTTGAAAGGCAAATATTTTCCTATCTTCTGGAAAATGGCAGAAATTGGAAATTCCCAAACAATAAAATCACTGATATCATAGTGTTGACTGTAAGAATATGTCAAGCCCGAAACTTTATCCTTGCCTTGTGAAAATTTAATGTGAGGCTCTCATACATGGGAGATGCTCTGGTAATCAAGCTATTTATTGTTTCTTCATTGTTCTCTAGTTTTAATTCAGAATTCTACCCAGGACTAAGAAAGCTCCTGTAATGAAAATTTTCTAGCAAAACACAAATGTCTCAGAAAAATTCAGAAAGATCTTTTTCCAACTAAATGACATTGTTGAAAAAAGTGCCGACTGACTTACAATCATCCATGTAGGAGAAGACTGTGCCCAGGACGGTCACACATAGATAGGTTGTTCCCTGTTTTGTAAAGGGTCACTTACGGACACAACAAAAGTAGTCTTGGAAGTTGATGAAGCTTCTGATAGTGCAGGGAATGTTACTGTAAAGTGCAGAGAAACACCTCAGAGTTTACTCAGTTCTGCCAGATTCAATTGCTACAAAAGTAGTGTGGCCCAAACACTCTATACAGAAGAAATTTTAGCTAAAAAACCCAGTATTGGTGTTCAGGGTGAGTAAAAGTGGTGGGTACTGACTCTTAGGTGGCACACTGTCCATGCTGTGTGTTTCAGACATATCCTTGTTGAAAGCTTTGCTTGCTGAATGCTTGGGGTTTTTTTTCTTCTGGAAGTAGTCTGTCCCGTCCGAAGGCTGAAATACTCTTTTCCCAGACAGAAAAATGTTTCCATCAACCAAAGCTTTCATTTTTAAAAGCACACTTTTTGTGACAATTTTAATTCCAAATGTTAATAGATCTCCTTTTCCTCCTTACCTTTTTAGTGCACAAGTGTATAAACCCTAATAATTTAGTTTTTTTTCCAAGCCTACCAATCAAAGCAGCATTTAGGGTGTAGCACCCTTCTATTGACTGAAACAAAAGAAAATATTAAACTCTTTCAGAATCCCTATATTATTGCAGAGTTTCATACTAATGAAATCGTTCTTTACCCCAACTCTAAGAAAACAAACTTTACTTTTGAGTGTGACGTGACCAAGGTGATAATTGCAGGCAGTAAAGAGCTAGAAATGTCCTGCTAAATTTCCTTTTCTGTTCTTAGGTTTAATTTGTTCTCATCAGTCATTTTGTGGGAAGTGGAGAAGTTAGTAGATGTATTAGGTAGAACTGGTTACAGACTGATGTTATGTTTTGAATACTATGTTTTAAGAAAGTCACTTTGTTTATGGGTTTGTCAAAAAATGAACTTTCTAACAATACATTTGGAAACTGGATCCACTGAAATATAAACGCATCTGCATTTGTGAATGTCTGAGAGAGGTTTAGACTTCCACTTTATGGAACTGTGCTTAGCTCACTGCTGAGAAACTCCTGAACAAGGAGTTACTGCACTGGTCAAAAGTCATTTTAGAATCTTTTCAGCTAATAGGAGTATTTTGCTTACAAACTAATACAATACTTTAAATATGCATTTTTCTTATCACAACTTATACATACAAATTAATTTTCTGACTTTAAAAAATACCCTTTCCCCCTGCGCTACAAATGCAGTTTTATAGATCAGAACAGATGGTGATTTAGAGTGAACATGAACTAAAATACTATGAAGGTATATTTACTGGGATACTGTGTGGTGACAGATGTTAGTAAGAGCTTATAAGATTGAGGGTTTGTATTTCCTTTATTGTGACTTTGCGGTGCATTTCGTGCAGTTTGAAGCAACTTAATCCTATTTTTCTTCAGAAAGTTCCAGTTTGGATGTTGAATTTTTGCTTCATAGAGATTCTTGGGTGTTGCTGTTTTCAACCACTCCATTATTTAAATTTGCCTCTTCTGACAAGCATTTGAGTACAGAAATAAAATCTAATAATAATATATACCACTATTTTTATTCCTATTAAAAAGATATGTCTAAAGGTAACAGGCAGGCGGGTTCCAAATATGAAAAAAGCATTAGAGCAATGGACTTCTGTACCATGCTCAACAGACTCGGAGTCTGACAGAGCATATGGGAAAGTGAATCCCTAACTGACAAATCTGTACTGGGAATAAACCTGTTAACTGGAGAGATTTAAACCCAGGCAGTGTTAGCTGGAGTGCTCAAACTCACCTCAACCTTTTCCCAATAGCAGAGGGAAGCCTTTAAGGGTTTTCCACAACTGAGTTGAACTGAACCCATAAATGCAAGAAAAATGATTCAATTCTTGCAGGTTACTTTCACCTCATTATGCTTAATCAACAGCCAGCTGTTGCCTCAAAATAGACTAAACAGGGAACTCCATGCAGAAAAGTTTCAAAAATGCAAGCAAGCTAGTTTTAAGAATGGATTATACTCGTGATTTTGGGATACTGGTTTGTGGGCTTTTTCCTGAATGCAGTTTTGTATTTTCTGCTCTGATTTAAGATCGCTAGGTCACTCTGATTTAGATACCCAAATGACATTGCCAACTGAGACTCTCTTGAGAGGATTTCTGAGGCAGGAAAGATCTCCCAAGGAAGTGAACTAAGTTTCAAGAACCATATTATCTGCAGTTTTCAATTCAGTTAAGCTCTGAGAATTGCAGACAGCGGCTCAAAGAGCATCCACTTTAAAGAGAAAGGTGTGTATGTATGAAGTGGGAAAGAATTTCTGACTCTGAGATTTGCCCTATGAAACAGAAGATGGGTTTCTGAGGAAAGAGAAACAAACGAACTGTCTCAGAATCAGCAGTCATGGACTGTAAACGTGAAACAAAGATTGAAGATGGTCTATACGGTCATGATAGGATTTGATGGATTGAAGAGGAAGTTCAAGTAATTTTGAGAGACTGAAAATAGCAAACATTCAAATTTATGAGTAAAGTCACAGCGTGAAAAGAAAGACTATTTTTATAATATAAAGAATAGTCTTATAAAGAGCAAAACAACAAACCACATTCACAAAAATATGTGTATGGAGTGGGGGGATGAGAGGTGATATTCTCAGATAAAATGAGGGATAATTTTTAAAGAATTTCCAATGGGACAACTGGGCCTTTAAACATTTTAAGTCAAGGTATCTTGTCTTCTTTGTGCACAGTTCATAAGTATTTCCTGTACTCAGTCATAGTCATCTCTATAATGCTGTCATTTTACATTATAATTGTGTCTATAAAAGGCAAAACTTGAATACAGATACGGTTTTAGGATTAAACACTAGACTAGTAAAATTGTATTTCGCTCCTCTGTTGGTTGTAAACTGACACTGTCCAGCCTAATGGCATTATTGATATTGCTATTCGTAGCACTCATAAGCTTAGAAACCAATTTGTGTATCTACCTTTCCTCAGGGAGACTGCAGGGGTTTTTTGGCAAAGAATCAATGAAGGACTGCAACAGTAATTGTGAAGTGAAGTTTTCAGCAAAACTTGAGCAGTCTAAGTATCAAGTAAGTATATTTTTTTTTCAAAATTATTACACAGTTTACAGAACCGGAACTCTGTCTGCAGCGCAGATTTGCAGTTGCATTCTTCATTAAGTGTTTTGCCAAAGTACATCTTTGGTGGTAAGCTTAATGGATAGATTGTGATTCTAACAGTGTTCTTGCTAAAAACTCATTAAGTGCCAGTAAATATGAGGGGAATGAAAGAAAGCAGAAAGATTAAAGGGGCAATGATAATCCAATAAAGGAAAGACTTATTTTCATTCACTGTGTAAACAGAATTGCAATTGCCATTTCGGCACTTATGTATCAACGGCAAATAACTTGTCTGCAAGGAGAGCATTTTATATCTGTATACTGTTACTTTTTGGACATGCAGGCAGTGGGTAACATGCAGCAAGTATTAAGTGGATAAATATGCATAAAGATTGTATTTGGCTGGGCAAGATACAGAAGCCTGGCAGAGGGGATCTTGGTGACACAACACAGCAAGCTCTGTGCGTCTTGTTGGATTAAAGGCTAGATTTGTGTCTTAGCCAATATAATGTCATGTTGAGTTATGTAAATCCCATCACAGAAATGCAAACACAATGCAGCAGCAGCATTCTTTGGCATGGCTCTTCAGCTATTTTCCTGAAACCAATTTGATGTCTTGCTACAGATTGTTTTTCCCTTGCGGCGCAACCATGCTGTTAGTTGAATGTGGTTCTTTTTTGCTGAATTATTATGATGTAAACCCTACAGTTTAATAACTGTAATGTTTATTTTTCTTAAGTGAAATTCCTTAGGACACCTAGTAAGTTGATATCATAGTAAATAATGAAAATGACATTATGCAGAAGAGGAGGCAAGTGACATTCTCATTCAGCTAACAAATATTTAATATTTAAGGCAAAAATCCTGACTGATAGTAGGATATAAGCATTCATATAATCAGACAGGTTTTCTAATGTGGCTTGCAGAGACTGAAAATACTGAAGACTAGCATTAACCAGTCACTGAGCTCAGTAATACCATTCCTCAAACAATCGAAGATGGTCTTATTTGCAAGCTCAGGCTGGTTTAGAGTGAACGGAGAAGAAAAAGCAGTGCATGAGCTTATTTCACTTCTTTCCATAAGTGGACAGCAAGAGGACAGAGCCAGACAGAGGATGGAAAAAGACATGCCAGTCCTTGTCTCTGTGCAAAGCAACAAAAGAGGAAATCTTCCAGTGGGGAGAAAGGGGTTGAGGAGCAGAATAAGACAGCAGTTCAGAATAACTGTGGGTGAGTGGAAATCTGTTCTCTGATGAGGTGTGCTATGACTGTCAATTTCTCCTTTGCTTAAGGCGCCCTAATTATGGTTCTATCTAGCCCTAAGTCCTAGAGCTGTAATACTAAGGATCCAGCCCTGATACCCTGGGATTTTATAACAAACTCTAAAATCGTTTTAGGGATGAAAGTTCAGACTCTGAGCACAGCTCTTGGACACAAGCTTAAATGATGCCCTCAAACTAAGATGCCTACAGGTGTCTTCCTTTCACTTTGTAATAAGTTAATATTTAGCCTAATATAGCTAATGTGGTAGGGAATTTTCTTTTAGGTCAGCTTTTTAGGGCCTACACTGTACATGATAGGTATTTTAAATATCTTTAAAAAGGATATTTTTTTTAAATGTCAACTTTAAGCTGCACAGTGCATCCAGGAAAGATGAAGAGAACATCAAGATTATAGCATAATGTTCTTAAATTACATATACTGGAGTTTATTTTCCTTTATAATATCTTTTTACAATAAAAGTGAAGTCATTTATCAGTGTGAAAATGTGAGTTGAGCAACATTTAGTTTGCTAGCATTCTTTGATTTTATAGATCTACTTACATTTACCTCCTTGTTCAGGAATATTGAATAGCTATGTGGCCTTTATAACTTCTCCTTCTAAAGCCACTTTGGAGTTCATAGTAAAATAAAACGTTATGTTGGGAAAGTCAGTATTCCCTTTAAAAGGGAGTATTTTCCAATGGCACCATAATTCTCGTGCCTTAAGTCTTCCTTTTCCGAATATTTTGGTTTAGTAGGTTAGTTTGACACTAATCGTATGTAACAGTTGTCTGCAAATGTGCAGCAACACTGTCTGTTGAGATATGTTAAAAGCACTAATAGCTTCCGGAACTGTTTGCTGCAGGAACAGTAGGTTGATTGCAACTGTTGGCAGTGATGAAAATGGGCATCAAGCTGAGACAGTCCAAGCTTGTCCTGATGTTAAAGGATTATCTACCTACACAGAAGAGAGCTAATTGGAATACTGGATCAATGATTCAGCTTTGAAGTCACTGGTTTAGGGCACAGGTGAGATGATTTGTCTTGCCTGTAGATATTAGTTCACATGAACCCTACAGAATTAAATGACCCACTAGAAAATAATAATTTAGTCCCAATTCATCCCTGCGTCAAGAGGTCTCATTATTAGCTTATCAAAGCAATTCAAAGGTGTATTAACATTATTTATGAATTTAAAGCTTTATAAAAGCCTATTTGCACTCTCTTACTATGACAAACACTAGGTATTTCTGGATACTTTATAAAGACAATGTGTGCAGTAGCATCTTCTCATGCACCTACTCAGCCTTGTGAGAAGGTGAACACATTCAAATGAGGTCTGCCACAGGGACCTGAGAGTGTATTTTTCCTTTAGCTATAATAGTTTCAAAATACATGGTATTGCCTAGCTTAAGCCAACTTTTCATTTAAAACATGTACCTCCATTACTAATATTAAACATGTAAATTACAACCAAACTGAATTTTCATTATTGTATATATTTTTAAGCTTCTCTTCAGTTTAAAATAAGTCTGTGTGTAAAATATTGTAATTAAGTCTAAAAATATAATAGTAGATGCATTAATTTTCAAGGAAACTATATCCCAAAGCAAGGAAAGTAAAACTAAGAAAAACTCAACATCTCTGTTTTTCAACTCCCACATAAATAACAGGTTTAAACAGGTATCTATCAGTCAAAAGGAAAAATCAAGTCCAGAGAGATCATAGGCATTGTCCAGCAGGCCTAAAGAGTAAGGCACCCTCTGTGAAGTACCTGAGTCACATAAACATAAGAAGAAATGTAGCTACTTCCAGATGGGATCCAGAACTACTGAGGGTAACGATTGCACGTTCATGGCAAGAGCCAGCCAGCAGGTGTCACTGAGGTCAGGTAAGTACTTTTAATTTTGAAGAGCTTTAAGTACAAGGATCCTATATACCCTGGAGCCTGGCCAAGGAAGCAGACAGCCCTTCCTCCTTTTGTGGATGCAGCTGGCTCTTCAGGAGCTATCAACACTCTGTTGTGTTAACATTCCCCTTTGCTGAAAGGACTTAGGGCTTCTTGGAAAGGAAGATGAAGTTGTCGGTTTGTTTACATCCTCCTTTATGTCAAATCCTTAGCACTGAGGGGGTCCAAACCACTTCCACCTCCAGTGTCTGAAACAGAAAAAATTAAATTAATTTATTTTTTGAGGAACTAACTCAGTTAGTTACATTCTGAAAATTGCTACTCAAACCCCCAGGAGATAAAACAGAGAAGTCCTCAGGTCCTTTACTGGCAAAAGCATAATATAGAAGCTGAGCTGATGCTGAGAAAAAAAAGAGAGTCATGCCTGAATATTTGCAGAAACAAAACTGTAGCCATTCAGTCAACTTAAATGAGTTTTCAGGTATTATGAAGTGTACCACCTATGTTAGGTAGAACCTATTGGATTGCCAGTATTAAAATTTAGTTTAAAATTACAATTTGAAGTCCTATTTTGAACATTTGAATCTTTTTCTTGATTCCAGTTGAATATTTGCTCATTTTTGCAGATCTCTACCATAGTAATATAGAGAAAAACAATAAGCGAAATTGAGACCAGGATTATGAATTACAAAATTTGACAGGGTAAGTTCATAAAAGTTATCACAGAAAGAAAATTGATATTTTTTTTTCCTTGTTGTTTTAATTTACTTAGTTTTATAATGACAATTATGAAAGTTAGGAAAATCCAGGGGGAAAAAAAGACATGAAGGAATCTCTTTTGCCTATTTTGTAAGGAATTGTGGATGCTAGCATATTTTTATGAAAATCCATAAAATTTTTATTTGGCTTCACAACAAGAAATGTATAAAAAAATCTAAAAAATAAAATATAATTATGTGTTGTAAAAATAAACAGATTTATTTTCATAATACCAGTTTAACTTATATTATTTAAAAATTGAAGTAGCCATAACACAAATGCAGAAAAAATAACAGTGTTCAAGGACAGAAAAAGTAAAGATTGTCAATGTCATGAGCTTTATACTTTTATGAAATATCACTGTTGGTTTTGGGTCATAAGAATGATAGCTTCACTTGCAAAAGAGCAATGAATCATATGTAGAAGGCCTGGGAAAAAAAATGAGCTTTCATCTACACATTACTTTATTATTAACCAGGAAAGTTATTGCCTTATCTTGGAAACCTCTACTCCATCTGGAAACTACTCCATGGTTGAAGGATCTATGAAGATGTGCTTCAGTGGAAGGAATACATTTATGTGAAAGCATCACACCTGATGTACGATGCACTAAGTTTTGATTTCATGGTCTCATGCAGACTGCACAAATATCACTCAGTACAGCTTTTACTAGGAAATGACAGCCAGGAACGGATGAATAAGAGCTAGATATCCTGTAATTTCAAAAGCTTACTGGCTGTATTTTAATTCATTCAGTTGTTTGGAAGTTTTACTTCTGATAGGGTTAAAACCCTAAATGACACTATAATGGTACACTTGAATATTTACCTGAGTTGTCTTTGGTGAAACTGAGTTTAATTTCCTTGAAAACACAGGCAGCAGTTGCATGCTCTAAAAATCTAGATATTTAAATCTGCGCACGAATGAAGAGAGCAACACTTGGAGCTAAGAGTTGAATTATATTTATTAAAAAAAAACCCAACCAACCAAACCAAATTTGGGTCTAAAACATATATCATATTGGTAGGCATCAAAGGTATTACTGAATTGAAAAAATGATAGTGTACCAGTTAATACTTTCTCTCAGCCCTCTCATGAACATTGATTTTAAGCTTTACTTTTGTTTTGTCAAATTTTGGCTGACTTTTCACAAGATTAACACAAGCTTTCCTGTGACAACTTCCTGCCAAATTTCAGACAAAGCATTGGTGAGCCACTTCTTGAGAAGCCTCACAGTACATCAATTTCCCTGTCTCCTTCACCAGAAATGAAGGAATCGTCTGTATAGAAACTACAGGTAACTAGTTACTAGTAACTACGGCTTATCGAAACAGCTAAACTTTGGAAGAGTTGCATGCAACCAAAAAAAGTCTTAAGAATGGGAAGTGCTGGAATACAGTGGTTTTGACTTATTTATTTATTTATCATGGCTGCTACACAAATTTAGCAGAATAAATTTAAACAGATGCACTTCCGGACCAAAATCAACCTGGTGTGGTTTCAGATCAGGACACACAGATTCATACTGTATACCTCTCTTGTTCAAACAAATGAACCAGGTTATTATTTCTTTTTGTGGAACAGTTACTAAAGCAGATAAAATGTGCATTTTGTCCCTGGCTCACTTGATTACTCATTAAATATAAATCAGATACTGAACCTGTTCCTGTACTCTTTTTCTAGAAATAAAAACTAGAAGGCTTCCAGAAATAATATATAGCCAAGATAATACACTTCTAAACACTGCTGTTGAAAGATGCTGTAACAAAGGAATTAAGATTTGGTGACATTGCTGGCTTGAGGCCAGTATTCACAAGTCTTCTGAAATATCCTTTCATAAACTGTGCAACACTTTTCTTTAAACTCAGAGAAATGCTGCCTCGGTTACCCATAATAATATAATGTGTCTTCTCTTAGCAGCCTGGAAGAGCTTGAATTTGAACCTGTGGTCTTTGTCTTACTTTCAGACTGACATTTCTTCTGAGAGTTGAAAAGAATTACATTTACTGTTCTGCCCTACCTGGAGATCACATTCCATGTGGTGCCTTGAATGAGTTCAACAGAGGTACAGTGTACAAACATATTAAAACATAGAGTCTAAGGTTGCAGCCATTATCCTTCTAATTATTTTTTTCAGAATAGTAAAAATAGTAACATTTCCATGAATATTGTTTACTGTTAGAAAAATCATTTTCTTATAGAATAAGTTAATTGTGTTCGTAATAATTTTAATTTTTCCTGTCTAAAGCATGTGTTTTTCCAGTCTTTTCATGGCTTCTCTTTAGCTTTTATCTCAAGAGAAACGTAATCATTAACACAGTTATATTTGGAAAATGGCATCTTCCCTGTTATTGAGGAGTCACATATGGGTGGCAGCTGGTTCTATCATAAGATTGTATCCGGTTTGCTGATACCAAAATGTGATTTAATATCTAAGTCTACCTGACTTGACTGAATCTAGTTAAAGATGGGCAATAGCTTTTATTCAAGTGCATACACCTCTTAAAAGACTTTGTTGTGATAAATTCCTCTCTTTTTTTTTTCTATAAACATATGGTTTCATCTTGCGACGTGTTGACTGTCACTTGGAATCGACATCTTTATAGGTTGTGCCAGCCATATGATTTCTGGAAACTAGTGTTTCAGCTTTTATTAACATCACATAAAAGCATTGAAAATGTGTTTAGGGAAAATTAATGATATGAAAAGTGCTCAATATCACAAGGAGCATTTACTAAGAAAAAGCTAATAGGTATAGCAAATCTTCCAAATGAAAAAAAAAAAAAAATATGAAAAATGTAAAACACTCTATGTCCTAAAGTGCTATTGACTTTGTCTAAATTTATCCATTTATTCTTTTAAAGCAAGACTACACTTTCATTGACAAACTAACAGAGCAAAATGGCAAATACACATTCTGAATACGCTTAAACTAATGAACTAGTTTAAAAAATACAAACTTCTTGATGTTAAAGGCATGAATTTATATATTGCTTAGAGTGGAAACAGTGATCTAGATGAGCTTTGTTTCCATTTTCCTTATTCTGTCATAATACCGTGCCTTTTATTTTGATTTTCTAGTGAGTACAGGAAACGACACAAGTCTAATAAATTAATTAGGTCTACTGGAAACTTTGTCAGTTATGTTTCACTAGGAGAAAATAGAAAGAAATAATGCCAAGACTATATCACAATTATCATAATATCATAATTACTTTCTGCAAATGTTTTTTGATAACATTTTGTGCTATGTTATCGTAACATGATAGGCTATGAACTGAATGAAGTACCTTCTGGAGGAACTAAATAGTTGTGATAAGATTTAGAGACAGTTGTACCTGGTTTTAATACCAAAAATCAGTTCTTGCCCTTTTGTCTAATAGACACTCACAAGCTTTCCACGGTTGATACATTTATTCATACATCTAAAGAGGGCTGGCTAGAAATGTTAGCAATAGTTTATTACCTTTACAAGTACAAGTCTGTCAAATATGAGCCTTTTTTAGTTTTTAATATGATAGTTTCAACAAAGTATTCATTAAGATCTCACTGGTATTTCAGTCAAAGTCAGAAGTATTCAGCATACTGAAAGACTTCAGTGCTCTACATCCTGTAAGAGTGCCACGAACACTAGCCTTTTTTGTCTGTGTCCGTCCTCTTCTTTCTCCTTTCAATACTGTTTTCCATCCAGTCCTGTGACTGAGAAGTGAAAGACCAGCCTGAATGATCTTTGAAGTTGAAGTAACCTCCAATTCTCAAAGGCAATGTTTGGTCTCTTCACCTCTGTGTGCCTGTTTACCTTCTTTTGTTATTTCACTCTGAAGTTCAGGCAAGCTATTTTACAGGTGGCAAAACAGAAAGCAAACAAACACTCACCCCTTTTTCCTACTCAGCCTGGAAGTCATGTAAGATCTTTCCCAAAAGGTATTTTAAAGGGCATATGATCTCTCACATTCATCCTTAGAGTTTCTAACGATCCTTTAGTCCCTGAAGAAAAGGAACAGATCAATAGCATCTCCCCGAATGTGCACAGGCATTTTCTAACTACTTTCCAGTTGTGATGGATAAATAAACTTCTTACATTCAGTAATCTAAAAGTCAAGCAGCAATAGTATTGGATCTACTACTGTAAGGTGCTAAGCAACCTTATTTTCCTGTGGCGTTAAGCACTTCATCGTTTTAAAAACACTGCAGTCCATTAGCTACAACTACTTTTTAAGGTACAACGACTTTTTAAGGAGAAACGGTTTTACTACAATAGTGAAAGATGCTTATTGAAAAGTAGCTCTCTATTGTAAAAAGTGGATAAAAATTTAATAGATGTTGTTTTACTGGTATTGTGAATTACTGAAGGTCCAGTTTGCCTTTTGTCTGGATGGCATATCCTATAATCAGGAATATTGCATTTGTAATTCTCTTACCTAGCAATTGCCTAGGATTTCATGGAAAGTTTTATACTTTCATTGTCACTGGGAAAATACAAAATGCTTCTTCAGCAGTAGAAAGTGTAGCCATTTTCCCCCAACCATTTTTTGTTTGGGGAAAAAAAATTATAGGAAACAATATCAAGTTCCCCATTTAACATAACTGACCATCAAAGCCTTTATGTAGACTTGAGGTAAGGTAATAACGTGACCAGCTGATATCTGTCTTCCTAGTAACTCCTCTTCCAGTGCTTCTTGAACAATTTTAAGAATTATTTAATGTGACTCAAAGCATTTAATTAGATCATAAACAAAAGGACGAGAACACTCTATCTCACAAGGAATTAATGTGATTAGTTGGCTGTTAAACATTTTTATATACCAGAATATATGGTAGATAGTTTTTGCCTTCATAAATTTATTGTCATCTATCAAGAAGCAATAGTACCCTATAATAACAAGGTATTGTATGATGAGTCGTACTTTTTTGCGCTAGATGGCTGCAGTCTACGAACACTTAGAACACAGGTCTTCCAAGTCTGTAAGACTTTCTAATCATTGTTGATTTTTTTTTATTTTTTCTATTTTATAGCTACATCTCTAATTGAACATTACTATGCTTCATCTCATAATCAAAATTTCTAAGGAAGCAGCATAGAAGTAGTAGATATTATTATTATAGTATGAACTATTCTTCATTAAAGAGAAACAAGACATATACATCCTGTAATGGAAAATGATTGCTTTTGAAAAATTCTTTCACTAAAATTATATTCCCTTGCATTTACAATAATTTTTTTCAAATATTTTACAGTTCTCTTAATTATTTGTACATTATATGAAATAAAGCAAACAAGTAAAGCATGGGGAAGAACGAGTTCAAAATTACTTAATACTCTAAGAACATATGAAATGTAGTAAATACAAGCATATAAACAGCATATTATACAAGCACAAGCCACTCTGTTATTATTTTATTATTTTAAACAATATAAATTACTGTGACAATACTCTCCAAACATGTAACAGTTGAGAACAAAATTAAAAAAACAAAGCAAAACAAACAAAGTAGCATGTTACTTTAAAAAGGAAAATTAAAAGCTAGGAACCAGAAATCAATGCCCCAGTTATCACTGTGTACATAAGTGTTAAAGTTAATTAATTATAATTAATTTAACTTTAATTTATATTGAATTGCTATTATTAATAATAATACAAGTTCTTTGAGTCAAATTAACATAATGCTCATATGTCAATAGAATCAAGAAGGCAAGAATGAAAATACCAAGGGAAATGTAAAGTTTCATTATTTTCTTACCAAAGCTAGACAATAAATTTCAAGCAGTGGTACTTTGAAAGATTCTAGCTGTGTTCATTTGTTTTGGACTATTTTCACAGTAAATGTCAGTCCTGTGCTTGCTGGCTTTTTGAATGTAAAATATTACTTTATAATTTCTGTTGTCAGGCCTCTTACAGCTGAAATAATTTAATAAACACTTACTTGTAGATATTCTTTTAATACATAGAGTATGTGAGTTGCCTTCTTTCGGACAGTCTCTGCAATAAACAGTGAACACAGCTGAGTAGCATTGATTTCAGACAGCTTCCCATTCCCCACCATGACTGACATGTCAAAATCAAGAAAGTGACTATCATGTCTATTTCTTAAATGCTATTGAAGCCATCTTAGCCTTAATCAGGGCTAGGAATAGCCTTAATGTGAAGGTTTAGAGAAGTAACCTATAAGGTGAGAGTGCTATACGAGAGGAGCTCCTCCCTGGCTGGGGAGAGAACCTGCTAATTTTGTTGCTGAGAACATCAGAAGTGTTTCTTCATCTCAACTTGTACTGTTTTTTCCGTCTTGGCATAATGTGAAGTTTTGCTTAGCACGTGAACTGCTAGCTAGCATGGTGTGAAAACAGAGTAACACTTGAAACATTTTCCCAAAGTATGTTTTTGCAGTGAGCAAATGTTCATTGCACTTCTTTCTGTAGGTTTTCTGCCTACTCAGAGTAGTTACTATGTCACTTAAAGTTCAACAGCTCATTGTGTTGACGTGTGTACAAGAGTAGCAGCAATGAAAAGAACCAGTGGTTGTGGAGAGGACCATCTAGGTTTTTAGAGTTTCTTCTAATCTTTTTAAGATTACAAATTACTTATGTTGCTTAAATACCGCATCATTCTTTCTGGAATCATTGAATCAGAGCTCAAATAAATGCTACCACTTGTATAATAAACAGGGCTCAGTAAATAACATGTATGTAATTTGAATGGAAATGCTTAGAGGAGAAAGCCTTGAGTTACTTTAGGACAGTTGCCATTACATTACATTTTGAGAAAATAAGAAATGTCATTTCCCTGGGAGCCACTGAAGGTCCCTTAGCTTTCATCATAGGTAGGAGTTGGGTTTGATGTAAGTCCTATTTTTAGTAAGACAAGGATCTAAAACAACGAGTTTAGTAAAAATCACGTAGAGTACATTTCAGTAAAATTCAGGATAGACAATTACTATGAGAGAGTCTGCAAAGCAGTTTTTACACAATAGCTCTTAGTTTAAGCCATGGACAAGGGGGTATTTCAGTCCTTCAGGTTCCGCTGAACCAGGGCAAAGTGTAGGGTGAGTGTTAGGATTATGGTTAGGGGTAAATAGACTAGAGATTATGGAACCATGATGAGCCTGATATTAGAAAGTGTACTTGACTCGATTTTTAGGGCAATACTTTTGGAGGAAATTAATATGGCTCCTTAGTATTCCAGCCTGCCTAAGATTGCCTTCAGATGTGGGATATAAAGGATAAAGTTCTCTAAACAAACATATGTGAACTGTACTTAAGAGTGGCATTTTGGAATGGACCAATAACTATTTTTAGGCCAGTTCCCACTAGATTACTTTGTAAGAAAATAAGCAAAAGATTTTTAGATAGATAAAGTATCTTATATGGAGTTCTTACTGAAATGCTAGTGGGAGGGAAATCACTATATAATCGTTAGGTTGTGTTCTTTGACAACACAATGAATGCCACTATTCTCCCTTCAAACAGAGTCTGCCTAAATACATGGTTTGGGCTTCCAAACAAGATACAATAGAGTAAAGAATAGTCAGTGATTTTCAAAGCATGGACATAAAATTTGAGGCTTCTTACATGTCCTTGAACCTTCTAGTTTTACCAGGCAGACTCTAGTCTCAGCAGATCTTACAGAGTTTCAGTAAGAAGGAAAAGCATGATGTGAGTTGAAGAGAGTCACTAGCATGCTCTGGAAGAAAGACAGGCACTCCTTTTTTTCTTTTTTTTTTTTTTTTAGGTGCAGCTGACGCAGGGCTGAGTCAGGTGCAGTCAGTTTATCCTGTAGCAGACTGAGCGTGTCTAACAGGAATTCCTTTTTAACAAATGCACTCGATTTTTCCCTTTTGCAGGCAACACTGTTTCTCAGTTCACTATCATTCAGGAGGGTTCTTATCACAGAGAAGTATTTTGAACTTCAAGCTAGACAAAAGGCTCCACTTCCATAAAAGGGACTTGACAAAACTTTTTTTGTGTGTGTGTAGGAGAAACGCCACAGTGTTTTATGTTGCAAAATGTGGACAGGACAGTGTTTGGCAAGGTTTATGCCAGAGCATTTCTGCTTCCCTTACTGAATGAGCATAGTGCTGAGAAGGGTCTGAGACAGTTTCTTCTCCATTTTACAGGAGTGGGTGCTGTACTGGGCTGAGATTGGCAGTCTTTGTCCTCATCATTAATAAGAGTAGGATACAGTAAGCAGTAGGAAAAAGCTAAGAGTGGCTGCTGGAGGGGAGAGACCCAGTTAGGCTTTGGGCATCTCCCATCAGGTTACTCCCAGAGTAACCTGGAGTTCTCTCCGCCTTTGAACTAGACCTCAGCCTAGGGTTAGGATTCAGTGAAGTGTGAACTATGGAGTGTGAGAAAGCTTTGCGGGGAAGAGCACACTAGCACACTAATTAGTCTGGGACTTCTCCCGTTAGACTGCTGTGAGAGAAACACAGGAACACTGTTTATTCAGGCGTGATTGAGTCTTGTCTCAGACTTCACATAAGATGTCTAAACCAGACACTGTGGCATGACAGTGAGACTGATGCAAGGAAATCTACTCCCAAATAAGTTTAGTACAGTATTCTTACATTTCTCAGGGAGATAAGGAATTGTTGTGTTTTTCCTGTGTGCTCAGTTTCAGTTTGAAGTTAGAGTTGAGTGTTCAAGTTTGCTAGAATATGTGGAGTGTGAGTAGGATTAACACAGCTCAGGAGCCATCAGATTATTTAATGTGCGAATTGCAAATACCGTTTGAGGGAGAATCCTTGAACCTATTCTCTGCTGTGGATTAGAATTTAATGAAATGATAACAATCAGGTGACAGTATGTACCCCAAATTACTGTAGAACAGTAGTCAATATTTTCTTGAGGAGAAATTAGACGTAGAACTTGTCAGTCTAACGTACATTTTGAGTCTATGCCTTGAAGTATCTGTCTTTTTGGAGGTTTTCCCAACATATCTGTACATCTGGAAGTGCTCAGAACTGATTGGGGGCTGTATTATGCATCTTATGCTCTCTGAATGAGACAGACTGCCTGTGCACCAGTCACGGTTTTTATTTGAAAAGTAAAACAATGGGGCACATGGCAGAGTCATACCAAACAGTCTCTCTCTTGCTACTTTGACTGCAAAAAATCTTAGTCACAGGGTCTCTATACCGTTGTCTCTTCATGTTCTGTGGCAAGTAGAGGCTCAGGCACCTTCCACCAAATGAAATTAATCCTGTCCGTCAAATGGTTTCAGCTCTCCCCCAGGGCACTTACCACTCACTGTGAAAAAGGGCCCAATACAATGGCATATGACTTAAGAGGATTATTCTCAGCTTCAAACTGGAATGAAGGGTTCTGCTCCTTTGATGAGGCTTTGAACCTGCAACTTTATGCTTGCAAGCCTATGCTAGCACCACCACCTCCTCCCTATGCTACGGGTATGCTTCAGGGAAAGCTAATCCACATTCTCATTCCATGAATTTAAAACTAAGGCGGTCTTGCAGCAAGCGTTAAACTTCACCTTAGGTATTCAATAGTAAAAGAGCATCCATATGTCACTCCGGTTCCAAAAGTAGATAAGGCACTCAGCTGCATTCTTTAATGCAAATCCCTCTAAAACCTCATATGCTATTAGTACTCTGCTAGTTATTTGATGAAAGAGAAAATTAACTTTTCAAAGAGCAAGGCAAAAAATAGAACTGAGTCTATTACACCAACCAATCCAATATTCTGCACAATGAGATAGTGTTTCTTTCTACTCATTATGCCTAGCAAAAGCAATCAACAGAAGCCTGAAATGATAATTGTAGAGAAATGAGATCTGATTAAAAGTAGAGATCGGCAGGTATTGGAAATAACCCACCTATCTCTGAAAGAAAGTGCAAAGTCTATACAGTGCGAGTGTTGGATTGTTTAACTCAGCATTGCAGGCCTAGTTTTCTTTCTAGCTAAATTTGCTGTGGATTAAGACAACTGTGGTCATAATGGGCACATGTCAGTTTAAAACTGAAATAAATAACAAGGGAATTAAAGCCGTAATGTTCATTCAACTCAAAGACTAAAATGTGCGTTAATATTGTGATCTCTTTGTCACTTATTCTATCCCAAAGCATTCAATAAGCTACAGTAAATCAGAACCTAATTCTGGGTTACACCAAGGTTAATTAGAGAAGATTAAAATGGTATTGGATTTGCCTATAAATTCTGTAGCAACAGTTATTAACCATTTGGTGTTTATCTAAAAGTACTGGATAACACAAAACTATGCCATTCAGCATCCTATATTATACTTGCATTTAAGTGTGTGTGGGAAGATATTTCAGATACTGTTATTTGGGAATTGCTGGTGAATGGCAAACTGACAGGGAAATTGCTCCTTTAAGAATAAATCGGAATAAATGGGAAAAGATAAGTGTGAGACACTTGTGTGTAGTTTTTCACATACCCACAAGCAGGCTGGAAACTCAGCATGTTCAAGATTAATTTGATAAATAGCAGCTCCTTTTCCAGCACATGCCACACTGAATCTGCTGAACGTAGGAAGGGATGTAGGGAAAATTCATCAGAGGGAAAGGCAAGAGGGTAGATCTAAAATGTACACAACTCCTATCTTTCATAATGCAAGATGATTTATATACACTCCATTTAAACTGTATTCAATGCCTCTTCTCTCTCCCAGCACAGTACCTGCATTTGGAAATGATTTTTGTGTTTGTATCTTTTTTTATTCCTCCTTCAGTCTGCCTCTTCCTCTCTGCTTCGTACAAAGCAAACCTCTTCCTTCTTGGATTCCTACTGCCTTATCCCCACATTGCACTGGGAGTAATTCCAACTTGCTTCTAAGGGAGAGGGAAGGACCTGAGCTGAGGGTCTTCATCAAGAAATCACAGGTAATATGGGAAAAATCTCAGGCAGCGGGTTTTTCAGGTGCTGAAGAGGCTGTATGGAAGAAATGTAGCAGCATTATGACTGAGAGTCTCCATACAACTGTAGCCTGTGTAGCCATGCTGATTTTCAAAAGGAACAGCAAAAGAGTTGTGCAAGTTGGGAGAAAAGCTTTCCAAGGATGAAAGGATCATTCCTCTCTCTTAAAGCTCAGGAAAATCAGGTGGACTGTTGGCCCCATTAAGCTGCAGCCAAAAGCAGTTAAGTTCTACAGTTATTCTTGGTGCCTTTTCTGGGACTGACCCATCCCCTAGGTGGATCTAAGAGAAAACTGGTATTTCTGGTGTCCAGGAAGGGTACAGTCCGGCCAACTTCTTTGCTGTGTCAGCTCTGCAGGGCCACAGTGGATTTAGTACTGATTTAATACTGACAGTAGAGAATAGATATTGGTTTGAAAACATTTGTCTGAAAGAAGAGATAGCACTACCTAGACTGTAGAGTATACCTGAGCTGTAAGATAACTAAGACAACTGTGGCCACAAGTGTATGATTGGTTTTTTGTACGCAAAAAGCATGTAATGGAAAGTATTCACCTGAAACTCGACTTTAAGAAAACAAAGCTCAATGTGAAGATGTTTGTGTTAAAGAGAGAAAATGAGAAATTGCCACTTATAGAAGTAAAGAGACTGAACTGCTTAGTTAGAAAAAGGACAATTTTCATTTTATAGCCTATATTTTGGGGAAAGTGCCACAGAACATAAAAATACCAGGAGACTTCTCATTAAGTAGAATGCTATTCTGTACATAGGAGACAAGATCTGTACGTAATTACTCAGATACAGAAAGTCTTTCACTATCTATAAGTTGCTAATCATTTCCTTGAAGCCATAATCCTTAACAATACTTAAGTAAAGAGACTAGTCAGGGGAAAGCTGTGAATGTAGCTACAGTGGCAATCAACAGTAGAAATATTCTACAGCCAACAACCCTGTCAGTGAACCATCTGGAAGAACAGGTAAAAAATTAAATGATGGCAAGACAACTGACTATGCCAAAGATAACAGAAAAAATAGATAAAGACCTTGTTTTCAGAAAGCCTTGGGGCAAGCATGGATTTTCCTGTGCAGGCACATGATGGAGGCTCTCAGCCTATTGGAAGTGCCATTTTTGGTGTACAGATTTCTACCACCCCCAACCAACTACTCCGGACCCAAACCCAGCAAAACCAGCAAACAGAGGTTGTAATCACATGAGATGTCCTCTCCTGAGTCAGGCTAATGACCTGCCAGTGGTCTAGTCTGATTTTCTGCCTTTGACAGGGATAGTAAGGAGATGCTATTTAGGGAGGATGTACGGGCCAGAACGCTACCTACTCTGTAAAGAAACACTTCTTTTGATCTGTTGTGAACTGGTCTCCTGCAAGTTTCACTGAGTGACAAGTTCTTTTATTTTAGGATTTGGGAAGCAGCGCTTCTGTCTTCACCTTGCAAAGCCATTTGGAAGAAATGGCCACTGTGCATATGGAAAGGCAATCAACTGGTGAGAAACAATCCAAGTGGCAACTCGAGGCTTGCTCTACATACACAGCATATCTGCTTTGCCATGTTTGGGGAGTGAGATAGTCTCAGAAACTTCAGGTAAGCTCAGTTTCTTTGGACTCCGACTCATTACCACAACGGTGCCCATGTTAACATTATCTCACACAGTCACTGCTATTCTTCCTTCAGCTTTTATCTGAAGTAGGTTGTGATAAACATGATTATTAATAAAAGTAATTTATTAATGTTTACATGCATTTAAAATTTTTAATGGGCACACTAGAAGAATTACTGTGTAACATTTGTATTTACTGCTGTCCGTTGAAATTTGATGCTTTAATTTGGTCTTTAGAGCAGCTGCTTAAAGCTGATCATCCATACAAAATACTGGAATTAGGCCTGTGAGAGATAAGATAACAGAGTGCAAAAGGGATGTCAGTGGTACAAAATAAATGCTGTTCCTTACAAAACTGTAGGAACTAAGGAATGCTTCCCATAAATATTTATGGAGGACCAAAATTGTGCAGTACTTCTGCCACAAGGGACTTGTATTCTAAAAGCAGCATAGAAGGAGAAAGCTTCTATGCATTTTTCTGTCTTTCTCTTTCAGACTGTACATATTCATGATGACATCCGTTTCCTACATTGCATTTAATTTACATATTTGACTGCTTCATCTGCATGAATCTCAATTATCCATCTTCTCTGTGATGACTTGCCTCATTCCAACTCTTCTGAAGGAACTATAATTTTAAGAAAGAAATAAATGGAAGGGAAAAAGAGTAAATTAAGGTTCTAGGGTCCCAAATGGCAAAGTAATCCTGATTTGACATTCAGGACTGACAATAATCTTCACAGACTATAATTTTAAGGTTACACAGTTTGTGTCCTTTTGGCCCTTAGAGGTGATGATTTAATATTGCTGTAAATAAGACAGAGTCCTGTATAAGCCACAATAGATATCTCTGTCTGGTACTGAGATACTGTCTATTCTACTCTCATTACTACTTTATGTCTACCATCTAAATTGTACTAGATGCCTTTTGACAAACAAACATGCAAGAGGTGAGAAAAGAGATATTTTAAACTGGGTTTAAAATAGTATATTTTCCCGTGTGTGGAGCTTCCAGAGTATTTTAAAAAAACAATAAACAAACAAATTGTACATACTCCCTCCAGAAAAAAACACAGAAAGTGTTCCGAAAGATCCCAGACTCCAGAATAGTTTACCTCTTTAACAAAGGGAAATTAAAATACACATTACCGTATCCTGTCATCTGTTACCTATTTGTGTTATGTTAGGGTCATGAAAAAGTATAGGAATGAAAAAAGTAAGCTATTCATTTTATATTTTGGTTAATATTAATTATTTTATACTAACCGTATTTGTTATTCTGTTCATTCATTATTTGAGTACAGCAGTAGGCTTTATTATTATCATTTGTGAGAAAGAATAACTTGTCAAATTTAAATATGTAGGTTAAAAGTGTGCAATTACACATACAGCATCTGTTATATTACTAAACCAGAGACACAGTTTAGTAATGTCAGTGTGTTTTAGTTTTTTTCTTGGTGTTTTTTTGTTGGTGGTTTTTTGGTTTGTTTTTTGTTTTTTTTTCCAGAGTTAGGTTGATGGTTGGACTAGATGATCTTAAAGGTCCCTTCCAACCTAGACAATTCTATGATTCTATGTTTCCTTTTCTCCAGAAATTGCACAAAACAGGTACAGTCTGCCCAGTCAATCTCCAAACTCTGCATATCTATTTCAAGGCCACAGTTCTACCGATTTGTTCTCTGACCTATGACCTTTTCTCCTTGATTTTGCTTTTCCCTGAAGAAACAACACAATGTCACTTATATTTTCACTAGCAGTTTTTTGACTCTAAAAGCATTATTGAAAGAAAGACTAAATCAGCCCATCCTACCTCTAACCAAATGCCAGCCCTACATAGTAATATAGGAATGTCATCATTCTTTACTTATTAATGCAACAACAGTTCCAGGAGGGAATAATTTCACAATCCTAGACCTTGCAACCCAAACAATTACCAGCTGTGATATATGTATCTTAGTGGTAAGACCTATAACCAGTATGTATTTTATACCCAGTAAACATCAGCATGTCAAGAGCACAGACCATAGAACAGCCCATAGCTGTTATTGAGACGAAAGCTCAATAGCCATCAGAATCATTTGCACCTAATATAAAAGCAAAGCTATTTTAAGTCACCTCTTCTTATGCGAGATGCTGTGCCCCATTACATGATGCTCTAGAACTGGGAAAATGGGCAAATAAACAACTAAGCACCTACCTAAGTAACTCCCTCCCATGTGTATGTGTATATCTGTACAGAAGTACACAGACACATACATCAAGTCTTCAGGCCAACGCTATTAGCACTCTTAAATTTCCATTTCTTCCAGTTTTCCATGTATGTCCGCAGGTAGGCAGTCGTATTCTAAACCCAGCATATATTTTGTTAAAATAAGCATTTTCCAAGTTGTCACTGGATACTTCAGAAAAATGTATTATGATATTTTAATATTATTTTTTTTCTGTAGAAAACTCAGGGGTGCTGCTTCTTACAGACAGTTGCATTTTAATGTAATAGAAATAGCCAACTGGCAGCAAGGTCACAAACAGCCATTCCAACTTGCAAGGCTAGTTGCCAGCTGTAACAGATTTGTCTTTCATGGGATTACCGTTCTACAATCGCTTGTACCAAAGCAGGTAATTGAAAATACCTTTTTTATTTTTTTAACAATTATTTTGTCAATGTGGATTCCTATGCTAGTTTTAGCAGGCTGGTATTCTCTAAACATTTTATTTTTGTTTGACACACCCAGGATTAAGTGAAAGCAAAATAATTTTCTATGGCATTAAAGCACAAATGGACTTTGCTACAAAAGCTGTGTAAACATTGCAACAAAGATGGTTCCTGTGGAGGAATGGCACAGAAACAATGCGTGAATTAATACCCTGTGCACTATTCTTGACGAAGCAGTTGGGGAAAGGTGATAAAAAGGGTAAACTTGAATACTTTTCTGGTTTTGATTGTGATTGATGCAGATTAACATACATGGTAAGGTCTTCAGGCTACTTTGAGACAGCACTGCCTAAGGAATGCTGCAGAAGTGTACTTTGTTTAGGCAGCATCCTTGAGCTGCACTCTGTAAAATGAAGTAATATCAGAAAATCTGGCTGTGTAGGCTGCATATTCTAGAAAATCTTGATTGCACTGTCTCTTCACTGACCACTCAAAGTTGAAAATAGCTTATGCAAAATCTTATTTTGGATACTCAGGGGGAACATAGTTAAATACGATGAATCATATAGTCTTAGCAATTACTGTCAAAGTCTTGTCACTTTGAAAGAAGAGAGATGTAAAATACTTGCTTAAATTTACAAATGAAAATATAGAACTGGAAAATAAAGAAAAAGCAATTTCAAAGTAGTTCCTGTGAGATCAAATAAAAAGAACACAGAGGCAAGAACAACAGTGAAGGGGGTTTCTACCTTCTTTCTTTGCTATAAGGAGGTCCATAGTGGTTTAAACATGCATTAAATCAGTCTTAGTCTCAAAGAGAAATCAAGGAGAAAAGAAGCTCTATTTCAGGGCTAAAGGTAAAATTTCATCCTCCAGCCCCATGGTTTGGCTAGATTAAGGGAGCAGTGAGGACAGAGCAGGTTGCATGCAAGCTGCGGGGTTTACAATTAATCTGTCATCTTGAACTTTCTGTTTGCTACTCCAGTAATATATGTGCACCAAAAATCTGTATACATAAGTATATTCAGCTTCAAAAGAGGTGATCATTGCAAATAGGATGGTTCTGTTTATATATTTTCCTTTTCTTATTCAGATCCCTTTTGATGTGGTTTTATTTTTAAATTCTGCCATTCGATGCAATCATGAAGTCTGATTCCGATTTCACTGCACTGTTGTAAAATGGAAATAATAACATAAACTAATTAGAGTTTACAGGAAAAACCTGCAGCTGAGATTAGCTACGGAGATCAGAGCTACAAATGTATGGAGACAAGCTTGTACAGATACAGCAAGATTTAAGTCAATAGAAGAACGTGACACACACTGACTGAGGGAGAATAAAACGAAGGACATTTTTATATCCCAGTAAACACTATCATGGCAGTTGGAAAATCCTGAAAAAGCAAACAGGACCAGACACTAGCTTAGTCAAGCTGGGAAGCCTCAGGTCACCTTATCCAGAGGCAGTCAGCTACTGCACTGCACGATGACAAGCAGTAAGGCTGTCAGTCTTCTTGATGTGGTACTGAAAATAGCCACTCATGCAAAAGCTGAATGTCCAAAGATCAGTCAGTGTGATGAGAATTTGAGAACCTAAAATTATTTGGAAAGATGCCAACGGGTATCAGTGCCACTCACATGAATGCATTTGTTATCTAGTGGTGACAGATCAGGAATACATAGGGTAGAGGACCTAGGGCTCTCTGCATGTCCTGAAAGTGAATTGGATCACAGGCAGAACACAGAAATTGTTGATAAAATGTGGCTTAATGATTGAGAATCCATAATAAGAAATACCTCTGGTCAGATTCTCTTCATGATATAAACATTCATCATCACTGTCAGAAATCATTTATGCAAACAAAAAAATTAAGAAGGAAGTGAGGAAGGTATTTTGTGTTTTCTGGCAAAACAGAGGTGTTTCAGGGGTGAAGGCCATAAGAATCTGAGAACTTCATCCTAGTTCATGTGTCAGCGTCACCTCTGAGAAAATGCCCAGTCTCCACTGAGATCATGGACAAGCTTTTCTGAGGTCTGATCCTGTGTTTATTCCTGTGAACAGTTTCTACTATTTAATATAAACATAAAATTCAAATTTAAAAAAAAAAATTAAAAATGGTTCTGGTGACAAAACTGATGTTGTTAACACTAGAAGAGGTAGAGCCAGACTAGAAAATGTAAAATGTTTTATTAGATGCATGCAAGTGGTTGTGTCACAAATGTTGGGTTTTATCTTTTCTCCTATTTCTCCAGGTCTCTACATGTCTGGTATATTATGGATTCTGTTTCTTCATTTGGACATGCAACATATTTGTAGTTATGTTAGAGTCAGGTAAGAAATCTTGAGAGATGGTATTCTGATTTTCAGCACAAATCCATCTCTAGATTACATTACCGTTTAGGGCATTTTTTTATGGTATAGTGTTTTTTGAAAGATTGTATCTGTTGTCTATGGTTGCCAGAGATGGGTATAAAAAGAAAATTATTGTGTTTCAGTGAAGTAAGAGTATTTTGACCTTAATTTGAGACTGATTCTTTTGTAATTAATGAACTGTAATGAAAATTGGAAATAACAATCTTATTTTTACAAAGTATTTGATTTATGAAAATAGACCTGCAAGGCTCCAACTAATACTTTATGCTGTATGGTAAGTTATGAACTCGGCTTTCTATCAACCTCGGATATTTCATTGCATTTTCATAAACTGTCACATACTGATTCTGCTGGTTGTAATGGATTCCTTCACTTTTAATGATCCAAAATGAGTTGCACAGATCTAAAATGGATCTAAAAGAGTTGTTCATTGCTTTTATCTTTGCACACTCTCAGATATAATATCTCAATCTATTAAAATGATAATTTAATTTTTTGATTAAACATAGATGGAAAGCCCTACTCAGAATCAGGAGATGATAAAATACAGAATAAATTGATAAACCTCTATTGAAGGTAGGACACTGGGGTTCTCTCCGAATGGTATTGATTCATTCATTTGCAGCTGGATTTGGTGGTTTGCAGTCACAATACTGGTGAATATTTCTCAGATTACTGAAAATCAAACTGCAGCGTAAGGAGTCCTTAATAGGACTCTGCTCATAAGAATATTGAATTTATGTTAAAAGGAGGAAGGAGTCTATATTAGGAGAAAATGATGTGAACTAGCTACAAGATGACATTTCAAATGTATTTTTTAAATTACTTCTCAAACTTGGCATGAAAAATTTTAGCTCAACATTTTAGTTTCTTTTTCAAGGAATCCCTGGGAATATGCATAAAATATTTGAAATATAAGATCTTTCAATTTTAAGCGCTTTAGATCTTTAAATTGTAAGGAACTGAAGTTTTAGAAGAGGGTTTCCTTTCCTTTCTGTTCATAATGAACAACAGCAGACAGTATTTTTAGTGCCAGATGCAACTTATATAATTGCAAAACACCTATAAATGAGAAGACTATCATTATATGTCCGTATTTAGATACGTAGATGACTGATTTGACTGAAACACTAAGCATCGTGTCTTCTCTTCTCAAAATCAGACCACTTATATATACTAATAAAATGAATTTTGACACCTAACAATGAACATTTTCAATGATAATTTTCAGAGCTGCTTAAAACTGTGAATCACTGAGGTACAGTGTTTCCATACATTGGATTTCCCTGTTGTAAGCAAATGACATAATTCCAGTTAAATATACTATTAAGACAACATTACTATGCAATTGCAGATTTTATTAAACTTGAACCTGGTAATATCAACTCAAGAAAGCACTTTGTTTTATATTTTACTGTGTAGAATGAAAAAATATGTTAAAGAAGCAAGTGCTGTACACAAAGTACTGTATATGTTCTAGACATTTGCAGCAGAGTTATCACTACTCTGGGGACCCTCCAGTGATCTAGAGTAGCACAAGACAGGTGAATTAAACACTCCATAGAGCTCTACTTCCTACCTTGTTGCACAGAGACCACATAAGGAACAAAGGCTGATGATGTTGAGAGAGTTGAAAATTGCGCAGTGATGTTAGGTTCTAAGATAGATCTATCTCTATTAGCTATGTCAGGTTATAAACCTCCCCTTTTCAACTGTATTGGGTCTACATGCCTGAAATTCAAATGATGACAAACAAATCTTTGCAACCAGTAATGCTGATGGAACCTGCTGGAGGGACTAAGTTTTCTGTTGCATTTCGTTTATGCATTTTGAAATGGAGAATGTATCTGCAATTGATAATCTCAAAAGAGAGAGACTTTTTGTTTAATTTTATTTTTAATTTAAAAAATGTGCGTGCCACTACAGCTGGGAAAATTGACCTTTGAAGTATGAATGTCAAGACAGAAATGACAACTAATTAAATTAACCTAAGCTATTTCTAAATATGTTTAAATAAATAAATAAACACATGCTTTCCTTTACTGAATGTCAAGATGAAAGAATGCTGTGTCTCAGCTAAGGCATCAAAGCCTTGAAAGAGTTTGGAGAAAAAATGGAGTGCTAATTCTTATTGAAAGCAAAAGTATTCCTAAGGGAGCCACTTCTTCTAAACCATATGTCTTTGACATAAACTGGCAATAAAGGAGAAAACTACTGCTGAGAATGTGAGAAATGCAGCTGAAATGCTTGCTCCTTTCCAGAGATATTCAAATAATTTGCCCTCGTTGGAGATACATTGCACATCCTTATTTTGAGGCTCATATAATCTGTTGAATTGAGCATGGCACTATTTCCTGTAGAGTAGATTTGAAAGTAAGCTATAACAATAAGATTATAGTATTACTAACTGCAATGAAATCATCAGCTGAGTTCACTTGGAGTTTATTTGGCACCTATTTTAAATACAGGACTCAAGAGCATTGTGGAAATTCCCCGATCTGGGTCTATGTGTTTTTAGGTCTATTGCATGTAGATACGGCTCTTAAGGACATTGATTTAGTGGTGGACTTGGCAGTGTTAGGTTTATGATTGGACTCCACAATTCTAAAGGTCTCTTCCAACCTAAATGATTCTGTAATTCTATATACAGTGTAACTCCATGTGACAACTAGACAATCAACCACTGTTCCTCATTAGTGTGGTTAGTATTTGAAAGAAACAGAAAGTTTTGGTTCTTTTCCAGGTCAGTCATGCAGTTTGAAAGATATTCAAGACATACTCTAGCCAAGATCTTTCTCTCAGTGTTTGAGTTGGGCATACCCAGACATTGGGATTTCATCCTCCAGTACACAAGGGAGAAGGTCTCAACTTCTTTTCATTGGTATTATGCAACAAAACCTTTTCCAGGAAGTTCTTGGTGCTGCTCTGTGAGAAACTGCACCTAGAAAATAACATGCAGTAGTAAACAAAAAGATGTATTATGAAAAAACGAAAGATTTCTGCAAAATCTACAGAGCTGTAAATAGCATAAGTTTAACAGTCGAAGCTGCCTCCCATAGTTAAATTATGACATTTCTCTGGCCTTCTAAGTAACTAAGTTTTATTACAACATCTATTACCAATACCTAACTTTTCAGAACTGGATTAGAACTGAAATGCTGGCCATGAACCATTATGTGCCTTTGCAGCTGAAAGAGGCAGTAAATGGTAGATCTAAGGAGTGGCCTTAGATCCTTTCCAATTTCTGTGTAAAAACTCCAGAGCATTTCCTACATTGTTTACATTTTAATATAATGGAAATCTAGGTAAAAGCCATATCATTGTACTATTTGTGCTGCAAGCACTCTATTTCAGTGGGTAAAATGCAAAATCTGCATTGTTTTAGGGCTCTGTGGACAGCTTTTCCTCCCACCCCATTAGAGAAATTCTGTGACCAGTTTTGTTTATACTCCCTCTTTCACCCACTGAAGCTTGAATTAATTTCTGCACAGGAGAATAACTTTAAGGGATTCAACTTATTCCTTCGCTCTTGGTAATCAGCCCATAGCCTTTCAGTAAGGGTGCTCATCTTGGAAATAAGATGAATATTGGAACTTAAACATATTGGCAGTAGCCATGAGGTTTTTCTGTCTTCTCAGGCTTGATTTTAGAAGGAAATGGCAGTTTTAACTTTATTTTGCCTGGAGTTTAACCTGGTGGGGATCCATTGACAATGTCTATCATACCGACCTCCTTAGAGTATGTAAGTGTTCCTTAGCCTAATTTTTAAGAATTCAGGGATGGAATGATCTGAAATATCAGTCAGACTACATTTTTTTACCGATTTACAGCTCACTGAATGAACTATAGGAGAATGACATATTTGTTTACAATTTAAGAATGCAAAATTTATATGTGTTTTAGAAAAGTGTACTATTTGAGTATTGTAAGAAAAGTTGCTGACTACTAGGACTCCTAAAAATATACAGTCTTTTTTTTTTTTTTTAAAGAAAAGACATTCAGATTCTGTAATTTCCCACTGAGCCCATGTATCTACATGTGCCAAATCACTCCCTTGCAGAAAAGTATATAGTAAAATGTATTATATAAGAGATCATATTCAAAAAATGGTGTTATGGAGGGCTTTCTTGTGGCACTTGTCAAAGCTGAAAGACTGAATTGTTATGCCATGATGCAATGACATAGATAATACAACATACTACTTTCTCAACTAATTACTCGTGTTACATTTCAGATGAGAAAATTGCTAACTAAATGAATGTGTTATTCCTATACAATTTTGATTAACTGAAATAATTTTGTCTTTACCAGTATAGTGTTTGGAAACCTTGTTTCTTCTTCCTCTGACTACCTTGTTCTATTTTGTAAAGACAAAGTATCTGTCATATTTTCCTATTATCCAAGAGTAAGTAAAACAAAAATACTTAAATTAGTGTGTCTTTTCAAGATTGAGCCCATAGAGCTTTAGAAAGTAAGGATGCCACTTACTTTTAGTTACAAAAATAATTACTACTTCTGATCTGCACCTTATTTATTATCAGACTCTTAATTTATTTATATTTTTATATTATTTGAGATTCTTGGTAAAAATTAGGATAGAACAGTATTTTCAAATGTTGGACTGAGTGCTTTTAAAATATGTTATTACAGCTTCTTTTACTTTGAGATTGTGTGCTTGTTTTGAACCTGAAGCAAACAGACCAACTGAAAGTCAGGAGTGGCAACCATTCTGACTCCAAAATGGAAAAAAATGTGTTGTCACTTGAACTCCTCAGTAACGTGTTTTATACAGCTATAATCCATAGTCAAAGGCAATAACTAAATATAATTTTTAATTTAGTAGTTACAACTACTGATTAGAATTTAGGTCTCTGTGAATGCTCATACCTGTGTTTATGGAAGACTACCATGAGCTAGTGGGAGAAAAAATACTGGTGCATTCTCTCATTCTTCAGTGCTATTTATGGTAGAAATATGCTGTTGGTTTGGTATGTTTTTTCCTTCTTTGTAAGTGGGGCTTTGTTTTGGTGGGTTGGGATTTTTTTGGGTTTTTTTCAGTTTTTTAAGAAATACTGTCCAGTATTTTAATATATTGTTATATTGTTTTACAGAGCTGTACTTCAAAAGAACTACAATCTATGAATAATATTTCTTTAAAGAAGGGCCAAAGTAATTTTCTTCATAGCTTGAAAAATGTGTTCACATTACAGTAACTTTCAGCATATTCATTAAAAAAGCATAATTCCCTTTACTCTTCCCAAATTCTTACACTTTCAACTGTTCCCAACAGTAAATTGAAGCCCAATGAAATCTAATTGCCTGGTGCGCAACCTGAGAGACATTTAAAGAGAAATTAGAAACTCTAATTATCTGCTAACTTTCCTCCATTTATGTTACATTTGCAAATTTAACTTCCCATACCTTTAATTTTCTGTCCACTGCTTTAATTTTGGCTTTTCATTATTAGTAGCGCTAAACTGCTGTCTAGCTGCATCAATATACTGTTAAATTTTCCTAAATGGGCATAAATCAGTTTATTTTCCCTGATGTTTACCTTGCAATTGGAATTCTCAGAAGAGGTTCGTTGCATGTTATTATAGAGAACTTTGTTACAAAAAGATCAAGTAAAATGACCAACTATTACTGGAACATGAAGGGACATTATCTTTCCTGATGCAAGATTGAAGGTCATGGATTTTACCCTGAAAGTTTGGCTCTCTGTCCTTTCAGATGTTGTTATAGTTAATGAGAGTGTTATTTTCTCTCAGATTACTATATATTGCAGAGGCGGTTGATTACAGATTTATTTAATTTGCCCATTATTTAGCTTGTATTTTGAGTGTAAGGTATGACGTACAGTGAAGTTATAACTTTTAATTCGTATTCCAGTGGTGTTTCCCATGTACATGGAATATGTTTGAAATACTAATATTTCCAGTGTGTATATATGTGCATGCAGAACACTCAAAGTGCATCCTTTTGAATCTGCTATCTGATAATTTTATGTGATATGCCATTGTTCTTCTATGGAAAAGAGTATAAATGAATCCATCGTTTATATTGCAACCTGAGTGACTCGCCCTCTCAGTTTATGAGAAGATGAACCTTGCCCATTGGGTGTGCAGCTGTTTATTGGATTAGAGCATGATATTGGAGATAAAGCTATCTGGGGTTTGGTCCTGCTTTTGGGAGGTGTTTTCATTCAAATTGTCATAGGTAACATTTACAGAGAGAACAGAGAAGCTTGTTGCTCATTTACTTACTCATTTGATTAGCTATGGTATGTCAGAGCTGCACTAACTGCTGACACCTCTGAGCTGTTTCCAGTTGAGCCTGCTCTAGAACCACCAAAAAAAAATTGCTGCCTAGTGAGGCAGAGCTCCTGAGTTTAGATGCAGTGGTAAGCAGCTAAACTGCTACATATGTCAAGCTACTGCCACTATATAGAATCTGTCACGCAGGTGTACTTTCATGGTACCTTTGCATGGTGCTTTCTATGGAATATAAATGCCTTAATTACTCATTTGTCATTTAAGTACAAAGACTCTATAGAGAAAATTATTAAGTGGCTACTGTGTGTACACAGATGTCTTTATTTGCTTTTATTGAAATTTCTGTTTCTGATGATTTTGAAATTTGTTTCTGCATGCACATAAAAGAACTATATATCTTGTGCTTTCTATATGGTATGTAGATATATGACATGTCTGTAAAAGGTGTTATTTTTAGGACTTGAAAATCGGAATACCTCCCATGACGTTACTGGAAGTTTGCTAACAGAAAGTAATGCCTTATTCTGAAAAAAAAAAATTATTATTCATACATACTTAAATCTGCAAATTGAAGATATATCTTTCAAAGTTGTTCTGTTTCAAAATTACGTTCCTGCTAATCCACACATGAGCTGTGAAAATAAGATTTCAATTTCTACTCTTCTTTTGTGCTTATGTAGGTTTTTCAAAAAGAATTGATTACAAGACTGTGTGCTAGAAAGCTTCCTGATTGTTCCCTGTTACATCAGCTGGTCTAATAAGAGATACTGCCTTTGCCAACAAAACTCATTTCTGCTTTCTTATACTGCTTTAGAAACTTTTCTGCTTGCTTGAAAAATGTTAGAGAAATGATGATTACCCAGGAACCAGTTGTCGAAGAATGATGCACCTAATGCTAGAAAATGTATAAAACCTGAAATATGCTGTAAGTTTATATCAATGGTGGAATAACTTTACATCATTATGGTCGTAACTGATGTGATTTATTTTTTTTTTGCAGTTTAGTGATAGGAGAGTAAATTATTCATAAATAATATCACCTGCTTAAAGTATTAGGAAACTCACAGCGACCACTAAAATTAGAATCAGTTATATGGTAAGTGAAATGTCTTGGCAAATAAAAATAAATTTTATTCCTACTTAGGTATTTATTAGGTGCCAATTACCAGGAAATGCTGTACTAATAGAAATTTAATTATATTAATGCTAGGAGATTAATTCTACATATGCTACATAATATAAAATATACTTCCGAAGGTTTGCTTCAGTTTTTCACTCCTAATTAGTACAACTAACCAATTTCAGATAAGAAATTAATAGGACAAAAGCATGTGCTAAAAACAAAGTGGTCATACACACATGTTGTAGACCAAGCTCTGGTCAAAGTGAAGATATTTTGATTTACAGTAGAATCTGACCTGCATATCTTAAATTTTGATTCTGCATTGTCACGGTTTAGGCCAAATTGGTCAATTACAGGCAACAGATGCTCTGCCCCCGCTTCCCCCTCTGAGGAGAAGAGGAGGAGAGATAAAGAGATCTGCAAGTTTAGAAGGAACAAAATTACTTTAATGAAATAGTAATAATAAAATTTAAAAAAAATAATGAAATAGATACAATATATACAAAATCATATCAAGCTTCCGGGATGATGTCACTGGCAGGCACTGGGGAAGTCCCAGACTGCACTCGGCAATGATGGGAACTGGATTCCAGATCTGGAGTCGGGAACCTGCAGGTTGGGGTCAAAGGCAGATGAAGAGACAGGGTCCTCTTAGGAGGTTGGCCATTGAAGAAAGAAGAGCTGACCCTTTGAGCCCTCAGCTTTTATGCTGAACATGGGGCAGATGGGATGGAACACCCTGGTGGTCAGTTTTGGGTCACCTGTCCTGCCGACTCCTCCCCACAGGTGCAACCCCTCTACAATTTTCCATTTCTCACCCTCCAACAGGGCAAATAATGAAATTAGCTGACCTTGGTTGTTATAGCAATAAGTATAAGCAAGAGCGTCTCTGCATACCATTCCTTGGCATGAAGTACAAACATTGGTCTTATCACTCTGAGAATGAACAGTTTTCTGCACAATATTCTGTTAATTTCAGAGAGTTAGAAGAGGACTAGCTAAGATATAAAATTACTGAACAGAAAATTGGTTCTATTTTGCCTCAAACCAGGACATGCATTCTTTTCTACCGAGGAAATCTCCCCCATCCTTCTACTGAAGATATATCTGGATGACATCACTAGAGCTGGAACTTTCAGACAAATCTGAAAAAGAATTTAGATGTGTCTTAATTTGTAGGTATGCTGTGCTACTACCAAAACCTCTAATGTCCAGTGTCTGGTAAGTATCACCACACGAGTGATAATCTGTTGTTTGGATAAAATCTAAAAATGTGTCCTAAAAAGAAAGCAATGACAGCTGCCGTTGTCTTTTAACCAACAATGCAGTGGTCCAAAAAACTCTTCAAGGGCAGAGATCAATTGTCACGTTGACAGCTCCGACGTGCAGCGCTCAACGCAGGGCCGTACCTCCCAGCCTGTCCCACGACAGCCCACCTGCAGCCACGGCTACTCCACCCTCCTGGGAAGGCAGCGCATGGTAAGAGTCCTATTTTTCATTCCATGCACCAAGTTTTAGTTTGATTCCTTCTGATTTAGATTCAAACCCCTTCCTTTGCATCTCATAAGATTTCTTACATGTCTTAATCTCTGATGGTATCTGTCTCTAAGCTAATCATTCCAAGTGTCTGTTGTAATCAGTGGAGTTATAATCAGTATCATCTAAGGTAATTATTTGCATCCTGAAGTAGATATCTAAAAGAGGCTAAATTAATTGCATCTTTAAAGTGGCTATTTCTTGCTATTTGGCCACAAAGAAAATACAAAGTAACTAACTTAGTGTCTGGAATCTGTATGTAGAACCCTAAATTTAATTGACATGAATTGTATAATTTTTGCTGTAAAACAGTTATAAAAAACCCCAAAAAATCTTTAGAAGTACTTTGAAACTGATTTTTGTAACAACATAACTAATTTGTATTACTTCCTCTTGTGAACCCTGTAAGATTCCATAGATGTCACAAAAGAATTTGACTTCGGGGTTTTTTTTCTGTCTTGTTATCAAAACCTAATTTCAAAGTTATCTGAAATTTCGTATATGAAACTGAGATTGGCTCTGAACTGATCACAGTATTTCAGTTCATGTTGCAATTACACCAGTTTTACAACTCTCAGTGTGAAACTATCAGCTATACCATAGTGAGACTTCATCTCCTGCTGGGATGTCCACAGAGAAGCGATGCCTGGAATGAAGCTTAGGTACACTCTCTATTCCAGTTTACCGCGATCCGTGTACTTTGCCTTTTATGATCTGACAGTATCATCAAGTAGCATGTCCCTTTTGCTTACACTGGAGAACTTCAGTGTGCTGTGCTGCCTGTCCCCGCTCTTTAGGAAGACTGTGTAAACATCTTCTTAGTGGAAAATGAGCTCATCTGGGATTCTTGCTGCTCTTAGTTATACACAGGTTTCAGTTTAATCTTTTGCAGGTATTAAGCCAGGCTCTCTCAACAAATGCCCACGCCACTTTATTGTGATGCTTTTGTCAAGAGCCTCAGGCTTTTTTATTTGCGAAAGCCCTGTATTGGAATGTATGGCAAAGTGTTAAGGTACACAGAGACTCACCTCAGCATTGTATGTTTATGTCTATCATAACATGGCTTCAAGGCCATGTTGTGTTTAAGGATTAAATGATTATGCTTATCTTCCTCTCATGGGCATTTTGTGGACAAAAAAAAAAAAAATAAAAAAAGAAATCCATTCTCTTAAGAATAAAAGAAACTATTTTTCTATTTAAATTTTATTTACTTAGTTACTTTCCAAAGGTCCGCTACTGAGCAAGCAAAGTATTTTCCTATTTCACTGTAACTAAGCACTGAACATAGCCCATGTTAAATTGTTAGTCCTAATACTTGAGACACAAGGATGCTGTGATGGGCAGCTATTAGTTCTTGAAGTTATAGAAAATATGGCTGAACAGCTCAACAAACTCATGAGTTTGTTTTTTCTGGCTTGAAATCATCAGTGAAAAATATAGCATCGTATTTTTGTAAAGATAGTGTGAGTGCATGTGTCTGCTTTCATTTTAATTTCATTTGTATAATTTAATGCTCCCTTTTATGGGTCAGTCAGAGCTTAACAGCCTAGACGTGCTTTCCCAGATTTACATTGACATCTCTGGTTACTTGTGAACAGTTCTAGAAGAATTCACAATATATAATTAGGTCAATAAAAGGGTGTTAAAATAACCAGTACTGAAATTCACACAAGCCAACATGTTTCTTCAGCCAAGATTTTTTTTTTTTTCTAAAAAAAAAAAAAAGGCTGAAGTGTTTGTTTGTTATACACATCAAAAAAAGCATTCTTTATTCTAGAATTCCTCCTCTTCTGGAGTCATTCCCAAGGTGTTTTGAGGTTTTGGGGTTTTTTTTAGTTTTGTGTTTTAATTTTCTGAGACTGAAAAAATGTCTTATTTCAGGGCTCTAGGAAAACATTCATTTTTCATATGAGCAAGTTAATTTTGGTGTATTCTCTTATATTTGCTCTAGGAAACTATATTCTCATCTGTATGGGTATGCACATTGGGGATTTACAATTTAAACATATCTTCAGGTAGAACTGGAACTATAAAATAAGGTATTTTTCTAAAGCAAACAGAAGTATTCTGAAGGTTTGTCCGAACTCTTGACAAAAAAGAGATTAGCATGTCAGCTGAACAACATATACCTTACTATGTAGTTTACTAACAACCTAGCTTGCTCCCTATACTCCTCAATAGTTTGCTTAGCATGCTATAAAACTCCCCAATATCTTCCTGTCTCACTACTGCACACCTCCTGGCTTATCTGACTCCTGATCTTGGGAATCTTGTTGACTTTGTTATTTAACCACTTGAGATTTCCACTCTCATAAGAAACTGTGTCATTTTGACTTTTTTGTCCTGTTTCAGAATACTTTCTGTTGCCTTCAAAAACCTCTTCTTCACTGAGCTGAAATTCTGCTTTAAGGTCAGTTCTAGGTTAAAAAAAAAAAAAAAAATTACAGTCAAACAATGCATTTGCATTCTTTGCATGTCCTTAAACTAGAAACTTTTAGCAAAAAAATGACCTCCTTAAAAGCAAACAACAGCTAAAAAAACAGCACAATTGGACTATTGGACAATTCTTCTGGGATAAAAAAAGAGAGAAAAGATTCAAGAGTCAGTTTGGAAGCCATTAGGTCAACGCAGCGGCAGCTGTTATCCCAGTAAAGGCTCCATAGACAAAATATGAAGGCTTGTTCTCTCTTTCTGCTACCACATATTGCAAGAGAGGAATTACAATTGAAAGTGGAAATGTCAGTATTGTATTTGCTTTACAGCTACAGACAAATAACAGCTGTTCTATTGACTATAAGTTCATAGAGACAAAAGATTATTTCTGTTTGTTTGCTATATGCTGACTTCCATTAGAAATGCGGCACACGATTCTGTGTTGTGTAGGTGCATTTTTTTAGAAACTTCATAGTATGTGTGATTTTATTTTTTTTTCATTTTCTTTGAACCCGAGTATACTACATTTTCAGTCACCTCCTGAACTTAGCATTCACAAACTTAGCATCTAAGAAACTTCCAGACTACTCCTTCACTTCTGCTCTGTCTAACCTAGAAAAAAAGACAACATAAAAAAGAACCCCAAACAGATAAGTATATGGTGAGAGACAGATGTAGAAGGGATGACAGCAAAGTAATGTGCAGAAGGGCTTTCAAGTCTTCAGTTAGATCCTCAGACAAGTAGGAAACAGCTTAGGTTTGTTGACCTTGAGAAGTTTTTAAAAGTCTCTTCTATTTCTCATAAGAATCTCAGGTTTGGATTTCTGTTCTGCTTCTGCACAAGAGTAGTAAGAACAAATACACATACAAAAATGTTTCCTTTTTTCAGTCATCTTTATTGTAATCAAGGAATAGCCTTTGGCCATCTGGTTAAATGCTTTACCTCTGCAAAAAGAATAAGGTACTGCTTATACTTACTGTATCGTGAATGGCAGCACAGGCTTGTGATAACACTGTGAAAGAGTAAAGCTGCTGAACTGTTTAAAATTTCCCATGTTTTGAGTGACCTTGGAAAAATCCTTCAATTTCCATAATTAAGAACATGCGGGTCATACACCCTTTTTTTTCAAATTCAGTTTCTCAATGAATCTCTAGCTTTCTTGAGATCTGGATACATTTAGAAAAATTAAGCACTAAATGAAGTGATCCTAAGAAACTGGCTGAAAAGCATTACTTAGTGAAAGTTAAATTCAGGAAAAAAAAAAAAAAAGAACAGTACATAAGTGTTTAATCATGCATGTTAAGCATAAATGTTTCTTTCAACTTGAGATTTGCAGCCATCCAGATATTTAATCCAGGCCGCTATGTATAGAGTTCTTATCCCTTCAAAAAAAAAAACCCCTAAAACCAAACCCCCAAAAAACTCCAGTCCACAGAACAGCCAGTAGTTGCACAGTTAAGGCACTGCAATGGAGATATTCAGATTTTGACAATATGATTAAATCTGCGTAGAAGATACTCCACCTCTGGACTTTAAAGCAACTGGAATTTTGTTGATACAGCTAATGGGAGAACTGAATAATGAAAAATTTAAAAATATTTAACAAAGATAAAAAAAAATCAGCTCCAGACTCTTAATGACCCTTTGCACAGTAAGCCTGAGCATAGCTGAACTTCAGAAGATATTACATGTCCTGTGAGACTGTCCTTGGCACCCACGGCTTTATGTCATTCTGAAAGGGTCTTGGTTAAGACCTGGACATTAATGTAGTTTCCTCTTCAGCCTTGTCACACATCTTTCTCAGTGCACCCATGGTTGTTTTTGTACTGGATAACCGTGGTGCTGCTCTGTGGAGCTCCAGTGGTACAGAAGTGTTCAACCTGTAAAGGTGAACTGCATGGGATCTGTAGCTCCAGGTGCTTCAGTGCCTTGTGTTTTATCTATGAGTGTGTACACGGATAATGCTTCAAGAGAAACGGACTCCTCTAATGAAGTGAAAGTGAATTTCTACCCCACCTCCCGATGTCCCCCCCAGTTAATTATCTGACTCTTTCAGATCAATCATAAACTATATTTCTCAGGTGACTAAGTAAATTAGTCCATGTACTTTTGAGTACTTAGACTTGGTATTTCTATTTGTAAAATGGTGTAATGACCCTTCTTTAATTTTCAAGCATGTTGTAGGGCTTGTTCTACTACATTCTCAAAGGATTATGATACTGCAGTGTTGAGTGCCTTAGAAATGCCTATACACGGGTAAACATCAGAAGTGGAATCCAAGGGTCCTTGGATGTTCAGAGAGAAGCACTCACTGCCACAGGAAAGGTTATTTACTTCCCTTGCTCAGCATCTCAGTGAGTTATAATTTTATTATGAAATACAAAACCAACAAAATGTAGAGGCCTGGCCTTTGAATCCAGCAGAATGGGTTTGCTGCCCGCAGCGAGATCTGTTTGCCAACCACCTGAACAGGTTCCAAGCAATTTGGAACATCTCGCTGTTCTTTAAGGCATAAATGGTTTCATGGCAGCTGGGATGAATACATTTCAAATTTGAAATGAATGTTCTGCAATCGTGCCAGTGGGGAAAAAAAAGAATAAATTACTGTACACCAGTACAGACCTGACTGTCAGTACCACAACAAGAGTTAAATGGAGCCCATTCTGACACTGAAGTGTTAGATAACTAACAGATACAAATAAATTCCTAGAGTATTTTTCTCACAAATAGTACAGTAATGTTTTCCATCTGAGGTGTTAAGAAATCATGTCATTTAGTGAAGTCCTTGGGAACATTTCTCTTAGCATTTTGATCCCAGTTCTCTTCCCATGGCCCTTTTCATGTTTCCCACCCCACCAACTTTATGAGCCATGCTGAGAATCCAAAACTCAGACGTGAGTGTGTGATCTGGAGCAATGCAAAGTAAAAGAAGACGCTACCTCTGATGGTGTAATTCCACAGTTTTCGATTTGTAGACCCCAGCCTGCTGAGGGGCTGTGAGTTATTTTCAGGAAGTCAGCTAAAGAAAAGGAGAGAAGTTGTTCATCTGCTATCCAACCATCATAACTTGTGAGATTTGTGAAGGTTTCAAGACTACCAAAATGTGGGACATCCTCTCACACCCTCCACCACCCTGGTGCTTACAAATCAGAAATTAAGCTAAAAAATACCAGTACAGCCAAAAAAAATAGGCTTGATGGCTAGATGGACAATTGGATACTTTATTAAGCATTTTCCAGTGTGTCCAAGAGAATATGGCAGGTTTTAACTTCTGATAAACTAAGTAAATGTTAAGAGAAAATGATGGTGATTGTATAAGCTAATTGTGCTGGCTTCCAACTTGACATTTAGCTGAGACTATAGTGAAGAATAGCAGGAGTTTTCAGTGGGCATTGCAGAGATGCGCTTGTCTGCCTTCAGTTCCAAGCTTGTTCCCTTGTTAATACCCTGTCATAAACACATAGTGGTGGTTGTAGAACTGAGAAACAGAAAACACAATTTTTAAACTGTGTGGAACGCGCACACACACAATAAAATAGCCTGAACAATTGCGCTTTTCCAAACCAAGGTGGTATCTACCTGTAATGGCTGTTACAGGGTTTTAGTAGCGGGGGGCTGTGGGGTGGCCTCCCTGAGGCGCAGCCGGGGCTCCCCAAGCTAGGCCCAGCTAGTTCCCGCCACAGGGCCTGCCAGGCTCAGCCCCTCAGCCACGCTGGTGGCGCCTCAGGGAACTCGTACTTAGAAAAGGACCTCTTCCTTCCAGAGCAAGGAAAAAAAGAGTAAGAAACAGCCCTGCGGACAGCAATGTCAGTGAAGGAGGGGTAGGCGCTGCTCCTGGTGCCAGAGCAGAGAGGAGGACCCCACACTGGAGCTGGTGGGTATTTCCTGAAGAAATTGTGGCCGGGCCTGTGGAGATGACTCCACACAGGACCAGTTTAACCCTGAGGGACTGCAGGCCATGGGAAGGACCCACGCTGGAGGTGGGGAAGAGAGTGAGGAGGAAGGAGCAGAGGAGCTGTTACAGACTGACCACAGCCCCCTTTCCTCATCCCCCTATGCCGCTTGGGGTGAGGGGCAGGTGGAGTCGTCAGTAACAAAGGTGTGAAGTTGAGCCTGGGAAGAAGGGTTGGTATGAGAGGAGTGGGTTTTTGTCTTTGTTTGTCACCATCCAGTTCTGTTTTAACTGGCAATAAGTTAAATTAATTTTCCTCAGGTTGAGCCTTTTTTGCCCATGACAATGACCAGTAAGTGATCTTCCTGTATTTATCTTGACCTACAAACTTTTCTACCTTGTTTTCTTCTCCTGTCCTGTTGGGGAGAGGGAGTGAGAGAGTGGATGTGCAGGATTTTATCTCTTGGCCAAGGTTAATCCACAACACTATCCAGAGACAAAACAGAGGGGTTTGGTTAAGCGTTTTATTTATTTTATTTTAACTTCTTGCACTGTTTCAGATGTTACTTGGTGTTTTTTCACTGGATGGTGAGCCTGCTGTTCCAGAGCAGAAAGATACACCTCTAGTCAGGACCCAGAGGAAAAAAGACACAGGTATGGTTCTTAAAAAAAACCAAACAACTAGCCATCTTGCACTGGACCTTCTTGACAAAGTTTTGTATATATCTATACCTATACACATGTATACGTGTGTGAGAATATATGCTTGTGTATCTATCCCTATATCTCTATGTCTATGTGACATTTAATCTTCTTGAAGGATTTTTTTTTAATTTTCTTTGCATATGTTAGGAGAAATTGACTCCCAGAAGAGCTCCATGTTACACGGTTTATGAAGAAACTTCCATGTCTAGGTACTCTTTAGCTTGAAGTGATCATCCTCTTTCTTGTGTGTTTAATATGCAGCCGTATATTCCTTATTTAGCACTGCATGAAATGTCATCACTGCAAACCAAGTCCATTCTTTCAGTCTGTCTAAAATTAAAGAATTTTCAGTTTTGGCAAAACAAAAATCAGTAAAATTAAGCTGAGGATGAGCAATGTTCCTTGCCCCTACAAAGGAAAAGTAAAAATTTAAGTCCTGATTTCCATTTAATAGTACTGCAGAGCCACACTATTTAAACATATCTGGCCATATTCCTACCTCTTTATGACAACTAGTAAAAGCATCTACTGTTCACCAAAAGCAAAAAGATATTTATAGGTGGATAACTCATTTCTTGTTTTTATGCTGATTTTACACAAAACAAAACATAGCACAGCTGCTCTTTGGAAGATAAAAAGGATTCAAATTGCTGTGGCAGACTTGCGAGTGGAAATGTTTTCAGATGTTTAGCAAATCAAATCGCATGGGGAAAGGGCAGGTTTTATTTGCTGTGGATTGTTTGCCTCCAGAAATATTTTATCCTTTACTTATTCTTAATTGATTAGCTCTTCTTCATAGGTAGAGGGAGTTTGCCACTGTTGAATGCATGCAATGAAAGAAGAAATAATTTAAGTTCACCTTGTAATCACCAGAAGAGACATACACGGTGAAACCTTGCTAAGGTAACAATTAGGAATAGTTAGCTCACAAGTGTTCTGATATTAGGTCTGTTTTTATGTCCATGATTTACTTTCATTATCTACCAAGGCACTGACAAAGTGTCCATCGCCTTACATAAACAGGTCACACAGCCTTCTTTGAAGTAAACTTGGATGTGCAATGAAAAAAGTAGTGCTTAATTATTGGCTATAGAACTATTTCATGGTTAAAATAAATTGCTATGACATTAGAGAAGTGTTTTACTGAAGGGAAATACAGCAAGTGAATACAGGTAGAGATATGAGAATTAAGACAGAAAAATAGATTTTATTTAAAGAAGTTGTGGAGGATTTTTTCCACATGGAATCTAAATGTGCCATTTGAAAGATTGAATTTCCTTCAAAATTGCTGCCCTATTCTGAAATGAATGCAAGGGTAAGCTGAGTTTCTCCTCAGATTCTCAGAATCACTCATCATCTAGATTTTATGGTGTCAGCATGATGGGGACTATTTCAGACATTTCTTCCCACTGCTTGATTTACTAGAAGACATGTCATGAGATTCACCTGGCCTGCAAATCAGATCTGAAGAGGCGAAGGAGGACAATGACATGACTTCTAGCAGTCAGTCATTCATTATATAGAAATATCCTTCAAAAGATCTGTGCCTGCCTTGGGTGAAATAGATGTCAAATTTGCCCGAAGGATATGGATCAAAGACTACTGCCAACTCATACTGCACACATAAAAACAGCCTACAGCTGAATCGCCCTTTTTTTACTGAAGCAAAGTTTCTCCTTGTGTGGGTGTTGCATAAAATACATATTTTAATCAGTTTAAAATGTATTTTAATTATTTGCACTGACCTCATGATTTCCTTAATGGAAAAAGAAATATTATATAAGGTAAATGGAGGTGTTGGACTAATTCTTGCAGTCTCAGACCTGTGTGGAAGATACAAGGTTTAATCAGCCTGCAGGGTTGTTTTTTTTAACTGATCAAGGAATTGTTTGGCAATAACTGGTGCTTTTCAGTTATTGTTTTGCTACTGATTATGTCCGTTAGGAAAAAAACCCTGTGGTCAGGTTCTGCCTCCTGAAAAGTTGGTCCTATCTTCTTACTATCAATTTTAACTTATTTCCTTCAATTCTGCTATGAGTGTTCCAGGCTTCTTGATTGTGGGAGCAAAGGGGAATTTATCCCTTCACAGTTCCAGATATTACATTCCAGCTTTGGCTGTTAGGATTTCAGGAGATGCATTCTCCTAAAAAAATTCTATTTTTGCTTTACTAAGGAGTCAATGCATGTGGGCGGACCAAATATTCTTACTATTTGTCTTTTGCTATAATGTAGGCTTCTCTTCAACCTCAGCCAGTTTACCAGGCAGGAGAGGTCTAAAGCATGCTAGCTTTATCAAAGATATAGCTGCTGAATGGTTTGCCCACCATATTTCTTGGATAACTAGAGTACCTTGTAAAATAACAGTCTCCTACAGCATGTACAATTTTGTCCAGGTACTTCCTTTACTTGCCAACAGAGGAAGACTTTGCTCCAAACCTGCTATGTAATGTGTCATTTTCAGAAAAATTCAGTTAATAGGAAACAAAAGGCTTGGATCAGACAAGTGAACCTCAATTTCTCTCTCCTTCTGCATGCAGAAAAACCCCGAAACATGTCTATGGTTGCACCACAAAGAGTGCAAGAGGAGTACAGGATCATCCCATGCCACATTTCCCATTTTAAACTAATTTAGAATGACCTTCCTAGTGAGAGGCCACCAGATGTGGCTCTCACCTCCTGCTGAAACCATCATTGTACCCGTGGGTCAATACGTTCACTCCCTTCTCTCTGAAGAGCAGCATAAGAAGATTGTGACTGTAGTTCTAGCTAGGGATCTCTCAGATGTCTCATCTGTAGTTGAGTAATAATGCCCAACATGCGTTTTCCCCCACATAAGCTTTTTCTTAATTGAGCCATGACAGTTTCTCTGTTCCAGAGAAAGGAGGACTGTCTAAAACCAAATTGAAGTTTAAAACTGTTAGTTACTAACAAAGGTACAAAATCTCTATGCAAAAATGCTTTTGTTTGCATCTACTTTCTAATACATGTAATTCATTGTTCAGTGATAGTGGATATATTACCTTTCAAAACAGCATAAATTATTCAATAGGTTGAAGTGCCTTTTGCCAAGTTCTTTACTGTACAAGACTTTTTTCTTTTTTCCTCTACTCATCACTAGAAAAGTCAGTAAAGGTAAAACTTCGAAGCTTTGTGCAAAGCTTTATAGTTCTTCTGTTTTATCATTCCAAGTGTTTTTCCTAACATAGAAAAAATATTCTTCTCAGTTCAGAAGACCTCATTGTTTTACATACAATATCATGAATCAAGGAACATTTAAGAAATAAAATGGAGATCATTTTTATGGTAACAGAGATCAGAGCACCCAGGACTGTTTTGAATACTTGACGAAAGAAATTAACAAATGTGAGAAAAGTCTGTCCTAAAGTATTTAAATTTGAATTTTGAGAAGAATTATTTCATTTAGATTCTCATGGCTGTTTCTTTCAGTCATGCTTATTTTAATTAGCTATTGAACATGCAGCTCTTTGCCAGTTCACAATGCCCTTTTTGCTTCTGCCTAGTATGGCATGTATGAGAAAAATAGCTGACTTCCTTGGTTCATCCAAGACAGCTGATTTTAAAATGAAGAATTTTAAGTACAAAAGTTGTTCCATTGTTTTTTGAAATGCTACTCATATAGTAGAAGTAGAGGACATTGCTTTCCTGGATTAGGTATGTGGTTCAAAGGGACAGTTCTGAGGACTAACATTGCTCCTGCTCTGAGAGATTAAAAACCAAAGGAATATTTCCAGGTAGGATTACTACCATCATTGTGAAAATGACTGTTTTCATACCACCTTTAACCATGTTAGCACATTAAATGCCTTCATTTTGTAAGACTTGAAGAATTTAATTCTCTAAGACTAATGAAGGTAGTTGAAACAAAGAGCTTCAGACACCGATTTTTTGCGAAAATTACTTTTGTTGTAACCACTGACCTTACAGTAGTTGATCTTAATGTTGAGATTTTAAAAAAATATATTTAAATAGTAAGTAGTCACTTCATATTCCTGCTTTGTGTCTTGTACTTTTGGAAATTAGTATGTTCTGGCATTTTTAAGACCTTTCAGTCTTAGTGCTCTCTACAGCACTGCCAAGGAAAGATAAGAGATGTATTAATGGCGACCCGCCCACCCTCTAGCCTTGTGGTTTCACTGAGAGGCCTGGATGTGAAGACTGAAAGGGAACTTTGTCGAAGGGGGCAAGTGTCCCATCATGACCAACTAGATGAGACGAGATTGCAGTTCCTTTGCTGCACAAGCATGTAAGGACCCAAGTCTGCTAAGTATTTCCTCTATAGCATTGACCATGAGCTACCCAAGGATTGGATGAACAAAGAGGATAACCTTGCATGTAGTCTTTCCTGAATTTAATTTTGTGCAGCTTAGCCACGGTTCACTGCCTGACCTCGTGTTTACAGGATTTCATTATATGAAAACATTACCCTTAGGAAAAGGTCTAATAGAATTTAATGGAGATTAATCCAGAGGCCCTAACCAAATTACTCTAACAAACCTTAATCTGGAAGAATCATTTTTTCCAGAGATATTCTTGAACCGAAAAACCCTTTGTAAAGCATTGAAGAAAACTGTATGGATATGAGCACTGTAAGATGTATGTGGTAATGTGGGAGGGCTTGTAGACCTGACAGGGCTTTGCAGATTTTTCTTCTTTAGTTTGGGGTGACAGAGCATGAGAACAGGCTGCCCAGAGAGGTTGTCTTCTTCTATGGAGGTATTCAAAACCTGCCTGGATGCAATCCTGTGGAAACTGCTCTAGGTCAACCTGCTTTAGCAGGGGCATTGGACCTCCAGAGGTCCCTTGCAACCCCCAACATTCTGTGATTCTGTGAGTGGTGTCTAGCTACAGGACAAGGGGCAGTGGGTACAACCTGGAACACGTGAAGTTCCATCTGAACATGAAAAAAACTTCTTTACTTTGACACAGAATAATTAATGTCAGTTATCAGAATGTAACAAAATACAGCTTTCAAATAAATACTTACATACTTAAACAGCTATAATGTATTTAAATAACTATAAAGCTTACAGTTCATGATCTTGGGGCATAAAGCTGTAGAAAACTAGGATCTGCAACCAAAATTACAGAAAGCACTAATGAGAGTTATCTAGGAAAATTAAATGTGTTTACATAAATATTAGAATAAGTATGAATTTCAAATAATCCACAGCTTGTAACTAAGCCATTTTTTTTTTACACCATACTGCTTGAAAATTTTTTTTGGTTAGTAGACTGCCATGAGAAGTAGAAAGGGGCTGAAGAAAGGGATCTGATAATACTCTGCAGTCTTTACCATCACATGCTATCTTATGTTAATATGCATAAGTATCTTATACAATATGCTATCCTTACTTATGTATTTCCATTTCAGTCAAATGTCAAAAATTAAAGAAGAAAGATATGTTAAACTTTTTATAAATGTTGTTGATAATTAACACGTTCCTGTCATACAAAGTACATCTGCATGCTTCAAAGTAGTTCTAAGTTGAATAAATTAACTGTGATGCCAAAATATGTGAAAAGCGGGATATAATAATAACAAAGATGAATTAATTGATGGATTGAGATAGCTTTAGTTCATTTTTAATATAGCCAACCATATTTTGACCCCCAGTTTTAAATTCTAATAAGTAGCTATGAAGCGGATCTAGAATAATTTTAATGGTAGCTGTCCTATATTCCAAAGAGTCTTAAAAATGCAAAAAGCAAAGCTGCTGTTAGTTAACTGACAGTAGGGAAGTGTTTTCACAGGGCAGCACACTGATGATGAAACTAGAGGCATGAATGGAAGAAATTGATGGAGAAGTTTGTTTGTTTCTTCCCATCCCAAAGACAAAAGAAGTGGTTTTGACATCATCTACGGAGTATCACAGCTGTGCTTGGGAGTGGGGGAGGCAACACTTCTGCGAGTGACTTGGCAGGGAGTGAGAGGAATGACTCTGAGATCTGCTCCCTGATGCTGGGGCAGACTAAGAGCAGCATATTTCTTCTGCTCTCCTTTAGGTGAGAGTTTTTGATCACAAGCATTCCCCTGAGATTTCTGGGTAAGATAGAGCTGTCTGTGAGAGAGCTATCTAGTTTTTGTCTTTCTCTGGCCCTTCAGCCTGGCCCTGCCCATACCTACAGCTGCCACTGTACCCTCTTCCACAGGAACATTTTGCTGGAATCCTGTCCTGAAAAGGCCAGATTTGAAGAGTGGTACTACAAAGATATGACATCATGTTCAGATCCAGAGGTAAATGAAACTAGATTTGTTTCTTCTCTGGCTGAAGTATGTGTAGTCCAAATCCTGTTTGTTTACAGAGGTGATCTTTTTTTTCTTTCAGCATGTTAGTGGATGATACGTTATTGAAGTAAGATACAGGAAATGGGATAATGTAGTGAAAGCATGAAAATACTAAATATTCCCTATAACTTATAAAATGGCTGGCAAATTCTTGTTACATAGAGTTTAGCGAGGCTTTAAGATTTTTTTAATAGAGAATCTTGGATGCACCATTTATTAATTGCTTTTTTTTTGGAAGTTACTTGTTCTGGTTATTTGGAATGCATTATTCACAAACTGTTCAATTCTATGTGAACTATCCAGCCCAGTTTCTGAACAGCTAGGATTTGGAGCAGTGGAGTGAACTTTTCATTCAAATTAAGATGCTACCCAAAAAAATGATGAAAAACTGCAATAAAGTATATTCATAGAACTCTTCTTCAACTGACAGTTTTAATATAATTTTATTTATTCTTTTCTTTCCATGTATAAAAGGTACCAAGACTCCTATGTGTAGGTGTTAACAGCTTTCATCAAATATCCTTTTTATTCTGTCTTAAGACAGATCGGTCAGTTTTGACCTTTTCACAGTTCTTGTTAGGATCTATTGTTCTGCCAACTTTGGCATCACTGATGCCCAGTTTATTATCAGAAGTCAAAAGGGACAACACAACATTTCTAGCTCTGTTTTGTTTATAAAAATTTCAAGCCTGCAATTTTAACACTTTTTCACAACATCCTGGTTTTTAAAACTGATCAGGACGTTTACGGTTTGCTGCTTTTTCCACAAAGATAGGTTTTGTTTATTTGTTTTTTACATATACAAAGCCCACACTACTTCCTAATTTTAATTAAAACCTGTAAATTGTTTGCTTACATAATTCAAGTAATTGTATTGGCAAGTATCCTTGTATTGTTTATATTCTACAGTAACCTCACATTACAATATCTCTTCATTATTTAATCATCTTCCCACTTGATGTCATTCACGCTTGGGGTGGAGGAGCATGTCGGTTTCAGGATCCGCACATTACACTGTGCATAAACATAGGCTGAGTTATTGTAAGCTGTCTCTGTCACAAGTACAGCTTGATGCTTGATATTTTATTTCTCTGAATTAATATGCTTTTTTGTTGTTGTTGATATAAATTCAATATTTAAGTCAATGCTTAATGGATTGGTAAATGGAAAAAAGTAATGTAAAGTAAATAGTGCTTATTTTCCTCCTCTTTCTGTCCAGCAATAGCAACCCTAACAGCTGGCTCTGTCTACATGTCTCTTGGTACAGAATTGTTTAGAGAAATTGAAAGGTGTCTTTTGTGTTACTTGGCCTATTCTGCTATGCAGTGTACTATTTTTCTTCATGAAAATCTTTCTCAAGTCAGATGCTGAGGTGGTTTTTTTTGTTTGCTTTTTTTATAGAATGGTTCGCGTTGGAAGGGACCTTAAAGATCGTCAAGTTCCAACCCCTCTGCCATGGGCAGGGACACTTCCCACTAGACCAGGTTGCTCAAAGCTCCAGTTTTGTTGCTACATGGAGATATTATTTCATAAAAAGTGAGTTAAAGTATAATTTGTACATAGTTTGTGGTACTTTGTGTTGGGATGATCCTCATTGAACAGTTAAGCTGGATGCATGGATCAGCTTTGCATGGACAGAGAGCGGGAGGAGAAAGAGTGGTCCAAAGTGTTAATACTTTCTTGGAAGAAGTCAATACAATCTTCTGATCAACATGAAAGAAAAGAAAATAAAAGATTATGAGGCTGAAAAAAGTGGCTCTGAATAAATGTATTTTTTAAACATACTGTATCCCTCAGTATGAAGGCAGTAAAAATTAATAATGTGAAATGCTGAAAGAAGCTAAGCATTTTTGTTAAGTCAATAGGACATTCAGCATCTGTGAGAGTAAGATTGTTTAATACAACATGGGAAGACTTATTAATTCTCAGGCATCTCATTAATCCTTACAGAACTAAGAATGTGCTAATACCATGACTAGAAAACTGTCATTGTGTAGCACCTGACTTGAATTAGCTCAATCAAATTGTATTCATATTTCAGAACATTGTGTCGAGGTTTTTCAAAGCAGAACCTGCCTTCTTTAGTGGAAGCCTAACCTTGTTTAACTTCATGAAGCGCTTAGCCTGAGCAAAAGAAAATGGTCTTCTGCCTCAGTGAGAAGCTTCTGTGTTCTGTCCAAATTGTTTCAGGAGTTAAACTAATTATGTCCTGTGCAAGTGAAGAAAATTCCTTCAAAAAATTAATAAAGTTCAAATTACCTATTTTACAAGTGATCCCAAACAGAATTAATTCCTTAAATGGATAAAAGCTCTGCAGTAGTACACAGAATGAATGGCAGAAGCGTAGTTTGAAGAAACAGGCAGCAGTGACCCATTCTCTAAATCCTTTCCCCTGAAAATGAGAGGTTGCCAGTGATTTTTCTGCTGCAGTATGAGACATCTGTGTCATAGCCACAGTACCTGAGGACTCTGTGTTTTTATTGTACATTTCTCTCCTCACTTTGGACAAAGTCATTCTTCAACTCAAGCTAATCTCAGAAGCTACAATAAGATATATTTTAGGTTTCAAATGTAACATATTATTCAAAAGGACTACAGTTGTGAACATCTGTCTTGCTTTGACATTTTTAAAGGACAAACAGCTGACCTAGAAATTGATCCAGTGGAGATGGTACTGAATATCTTCTATCCCATTTTCCTTTCACAGTTTGTGGCACAGCTGAGGAGGATTTTTCTGCATGTTACTGTATGTGACCTAACACAGATATTACCACGTAAGACGTAAGTCCTTTATGAGCACATTTGTCATCTCTGCTAATACATTGAAAGAGCACTGTGATGATTTTAAAAGGGATGTTTCTCAGAGATACATTTTAGCAAGCATAGATGTATATATAGAATATAATAATTTACAAGCAACAAACAATTCCTCTTATTCTTCATTTGGCTAAATAGTCAAAGTTGTTCTTGGATTTGAGGTTAAGATGAAGCTGACACCTTCCATTTTTGGCAGATATTCTTACTCAATATGCGTTAATGCTGAATGGCAATAGTAAATAGATTGTATCAAGTTTAAATGTACACCTACCATTTGCAGTGTATATATCAATAAAAATATCAATTTCAGTCTTACATTTCCATATGCAGTGATAGTCCAGTGTCAAACAAAATACATGCTTTAAATTATTGGTCAAGTACTGATCTACATCGAATATTAACTCTGACAGCAATGACTTGAGTTTTCCTTTTTAGTTGTCTCATATGGACACTTGTTTGAAATCTGTCTTGGTTAGATAGAACAAAGATTTGTGATCTAATTTAAGTTAACTTGAAATCCAAAACGTAGTCTGTGATCTTACACTGAGAGTCTGTAAAAAAGATGCCTTTGGTTATATTCCAGTAATGGTGCAGCTCTCTTATGCTTTTCAATGGATTTCTGCACGTGAAGTTATCAAAATTTCTCAATTGTGCTAAAGAAACATATTTTTAATTCTGCAGCTATACAACTTCTGTACAAACAAAGAAAAAATATTAAAGGTCATTGTAGCTTTTAAGTCATTATCATTAACAAATATCACTTGTGACAGCTATGTGCCTTCATGTCTTCAGGGCACTAAAGTAATTACAGATATCTTATCACAGCTGTATGCTAAAATATTTTTCTACATATGACTTTAGTGAAAGGAGGTTTGGTATTACTTATATATAGCACTTGATGCATAACTGTATAACATGCATAACACATATAGCACTTCTATACAACAAAATTTTAATGCCAGAATCACATTTTCTTTACATGTTAATTTATTTGTCCAGAATTTTCAGATTAAATAAACAACCGATGTCAGTAATTCCTTTCTCAGGACCTATAATGAAAGATAGTGTACAATATTACTTGATGTAGAGCATGTGGCCCCTTACAAGTTCTTAATCTATACTGTTTTCTCACCTAATAAAAATAGTATTAGTCAAGAACGAGGATTCTTTATTCATTTTGTTATATCAGAAATTAAAATAATTATACCAGGAACAATTCATCAGTTAGCTGCTGCTGCCATTTAATGGAATGCAGTGGGTTTTATTTCAAAATGACTCTCGTTACAATGATAAATTATTCAAAATGGTTACTTACCTCAGCGTTAGTGCAAGCAGCTACTGCAACTATTGGTTGTTGCTCATTTGCATTTGGGATTTTTATCTGATATTTTGTTTGGTCTCTCTGTATTTCCTGCCAAACAGATCAATGGCAGTACTATAACTTGGTGTATATGTATAATCTGGTCATTTATTTTGAGTAAACTGTCTGTTGTCCTTTCCTTTGTAGGACGGGTTTTCCTATAATTTTCCTACCTTTTTACTTTGTCTTAACCTATTTGGGAATGCAGATCCTATGCCAAGCTAAATGTTTTAGGACTAGTTGTACAACTTGGGTAATATAAATAGAGGATTGTGTTGCCTGGAGTCCTGTCTGTCTTTATGTTGCTTAGAGCAGTGGAAGATCCATTAAGTAGGGTGTGATTAAACAAAGTCATTCTAGTTTTGGCAGGTCTGCTTCACTCGCGTAGTGTGTGACCCAGGAGTTTGCAAGATATAGGAGTCAGGAGCTCATGCAAGGCTGCTGAATGGACTGCAGAAGCTTTTCGGTCCTGGTTAACACCCTTCTCACACTAACTGCAGCTTCATAGCTTCTGACTCACAGGTTTCTTGTTACTGGGTGGATAAGCAAGTAGGCAAAATAAATAGATATTTCCAGAGACACTCTCAGTCACTTCGTCAGTTATTTTTAGAATTTTATGTCCCTAAGGTATATGAATGTATATGAAAGCCTGCTAAGTTTCTCTGGAGTGGTCCTTGACTCCCTGAAAATGCAGTGGCTCCAACTATGTCACTTTACATGCAATGCACATAAACCCCTCCTGCTGTCCTTTAAGTTTCCTTAAGGGCATGAAATCCACACTCTTTTCTCCAAAATCTGCCTGTGCCATTCTGGTAGAGGCTCTGTTGTAAACTGCTTTAGACTGCTTACTAACCTTTTGTCTTTAAGTGCTGGCAAGCTGCTTTTTTTAAAGTACTGATATTGAAAATATCCAAAATTTCACAGAAGAATTGTGCGTTTTGTCAGCAAAATTTCTGTCATTAAGTAAAATTTTCTCAGAAATTGCGTATTTCCTAAATGTTTGAAATAAAGATGCTCTGTAATGATGATTATCCAGCAATGATGAGATAAATGAAAACTCAGCTTTATAAGTTTGGTCAGTCTTCTGCCTTCATCATTAGCTTTTAAGTACCCAGCTGTTTCATTGCCTGCATTTCTTTGAGGAGGTAAAATAAGTAATAAGGGGGAAAAATCTTCACAGAAGGATATTTTTCTAGCATTGTTGTCTTTAGCACATTTGTAAGATCTTCAGGGCTAGAATTCAAAATGATGTGCTAACTTTTGAAAGGTTTTAGATTGCTGGTAGTACATTGCCTCATCTCTGTTACACATGCTTGAATTTCTGCAATTTGTTTTTCTTAGCTGTGAAACCGTCACCTTTGAAATCAACACATCTGCCAAAATACAGATATTATGAAAATAACATAAGTGAAAACTTGCTACTAAACTAAAGGATTTTCTGGGCTATAGTTAGTTATCTACCCAACCTTGCTTGCAGTATAAGAGATTTAAACACCAAAGTTGGTTTGATTTTAAAAGTGGGGGAAGAAAACATTGATACAAAAAAATCTTTTATACTGTATGTGGGTTTTATCTTTTTTTTCTTTTTTAAACCTGTTATGTGACGGTGGTTAGCTAAAGAATGTAAATAGCTGGAAACAAATCAACTTCCTAAAGTATGCATTGGAAGCCATGTTAAGTTTTAAATCTTCACTGCCAGAATGGAGTGTAATCTCCTTGAAATAGCACTTGGATGCAGAAATTCAAAAGACAATTGAAAGCATTTAGAGCTAATAAAAAATGGATAGCTGTGTAAATCTAAATAAGAGATTGTGCTCTGAAAAATTCTGCTTCCTGACTCTGTAACCACATGAATAAATAACATTTGCTCTAGATGATCACGTTTTTTTTCACTTACAGAGAATACACGTGATTAATGCTGTCATTTATAAATGTGAGTCTGGATTGATTTTAAGGAATAATTACCTACCTGTGCTTTTACTTTTTTCTCTCAGTGTTACAGAATAATTTGTCACTAGGAATAATCAGACACTGTTCATTTTCTTCAAGTTGAATATTTGAAGTAAGTGGTAAATTATTTCATGTTAGGCTACAGCAGAAATTCTTCCCTTTCCTCAGTTTCTATCTTTGCCCACCAGCCCTCTGGAATATATACAAGTGTCCTAATCAGAAAATATGTAGTTTGCTTCCAAGGAAATCCGTGGTAAACTGCTGATACTTGTTTTTGTGGAACTGGCAGGGGAGTTTGCAATTGAGCCCACACTCGGGTGGGAAGTAGCTAGGATGTGAGATGCATCATGGAGCAAGTTCTCCAGTGGTTGCTCATGACAATCATGTTCTTATCCTGTGGTGTTGCCCCTGCGCTGACCCTCCTGACTAGTGGCAAATCGTGAAATCCAGAGTCAGGACTGCTATGGACCAGACCAAGGATATGATGATGCAAAGTCCAAATTCACATATTAGCTTAATGTATAGGATTTACACATCTTTCTCAAGCCTGCAGTGTTATTTTTTCTCTTTTTCTTTCTTTTTCTTTTAGGTGTTTTTAAAAAGACATTGATCCTCGTTCATTGTTTTGAATATATATACCAGAAACTGATGACCTGATTTCATAGATCGTTGTACATTGTTAATGGATCTACTCAGACTCAGAATATCTGTCAATCACCAGTTAGGAACTGAAGAGATTTTCATATCTGCCACCTACTGTTACTGAGTAAAATGACTGTGGAAACTAAGTACGTAGTGATATAAACCTGACCTGGGAGTCTGTGTCTGGGAACTGGTGAAGATGTATTAAGGAAGTAAGGAAGTATCCTTGTGTTGGATAATTTTATGAATGTAATTTTAATGTATTATTTTGTCCTGCTTCAGAATTACTAAGGAAAAAGTGGTAGTTAAGCTAAAAATTAATGTTATTACTTGGTTAAACAAGTTATCATTTGGGTTTAAATTATAAAGAAAATGAAATTTCTTATATGAATTAATTGTGATCTGTTCTTTTAATATTGTGATAAAGGAAACAGAGTTACTAATTGAATAAAAGGTCACATCTGCATGAGTTGTATTGCCATAGATCAAATATTCATCAGAAGGAAATATTTTAAATTAGTATCAGAGGTTTATTTTCAAAGCTGTTATGGCATATGTACATCTGATGAGTATGTTCCTTGTTTGGTGAATGTTGTATCACTCTAGACAGCTCCGTGATCCAGAAACACTTGATCTATGACCAGAATGAGACCATTCCAAAGCACATGAGTTCTTCTTATTTTTCCTTGCCCTGAGAAAAATGGATGACTGTAACACACACTCTGTTAAACCAGCTTTCAGCTTCTGGCTTGATGAAAAGCTAAAATCATGTCTGCCAGCCCTAGCTTATGATTTGAATGACTGGGCAAGCACAGACAAAGGTAAGTCATTAAAGGAAGTTTTCTCAGCTGTCTCCCTTGCTCCCAGAATGCCCATTCTCACTGCAGTAATTAGCCAGAGCTGACTTCCAGGGTGCTGTGCATTCACTGTCTCTGAGATTTATGATAACTTCTTCAAAGGTAACCTAGACTAAGCTGCACTCTGCAATGCATGCGAAACTTCTCTCTTCAGTGTAAGTCTTGATCTTTACTCCATGGTTTGCTATAATATCGTTCTTCATTCTCTGTTATGCTGTGTTTCCGTGGATAGAAACTCAGGGTATACATAGAAAAAGCCCCAGAACTTCATGTATTTGTTGGTCTAAAGATTGCAAGTTTGGATATTAGAAACCGAAGGTGAAAGGCAAGGTTTATTTCATTACCTAGTAAATCACACAACAGCAGTATCCTGGAGTTAGTTAGAAAAATTTATTATTTTTCAATGCAGTCGTTAGTCTGTCTAGAGTCCAGGGCCATAGGTCAAAAAAATACTGAGAAGTACATAGAAGTTGAAGTCTCTTCACAAAATGATTTTACCATGTGCAGACTTACGGAGAACCTGAGCCTGTGCTCCAGATTCTTCATGTGTTTTCTTGATAATTTCCTGAACAGTTACTTGGTCTATTACTGAAACTTTGCCTCAGTGATGCCTGAAATATCCTCACATGTACATGATGTTTCATTCAGTTAAAAGCTGCTCTGCTCTGTGGAGCAGACTCTAACAGTCAGAGCCATGATCTGCTCAAGTGCTCCTGAAAAAATGTCTTTGTCTTCAAATGTCTGTGAACGATAGAATGACAGAAGAGCAGGGGTGAACTAACTGCTGATTAAAGCTCATATCCTCTAGCTTCTTAGGTGCTATGGAATACACTGTAAATGACTTTTGAAAAAAAATAAATTTCATGGTAGCAAATCAATACTTTCAGTTAAGTCAGGCATCACTTCTGGCTGAGTGACAAGTGTTAGGACAATACATGAATAATCCTTTTCATGAGTAATTTCTAGGTCACATTGGGTTGATTACTTTTAAGTTCAGTATATAATTATCGGTTGAATGAAACTGGAGTTTTTATTTCCGCACAGAACAGTGGGAGACAAACTCCTTGTCCAAGAGCATACCTATAAATCTATCAATAATGTTCAAACAAAATACATTGAGTCTACAGGAGAGTGATCATTTATGAAGATTGGTGTGTCTGTATACACACACATATTATATAGGTATGTCTGTATGTATAGATTTAATAGTTTGTTGTAAGTGGGTTACACAGCAGACCAATATCTTTTGAGAAAAAAAAAAAAAAAAAACAAAAACCAAAAGAGTTGTAGTGTTGATAACACAGAGCACAAAGACAAGAATGTGAAGAGGATACAAAGTTATTCAAGAGGGTTGGTTGGGTAGGAGTAAATAAGTGAAACAGAAGAAAATTAATGAGTCCAGGACAGAAATGAAGTCAAGCAGGCTTCAGAATGTTTCAGAGATGAGGATTAAAGACTTCAAAGAGATGCAAAATGTGAGGGGGGAAAGAATGCTAGAGGCATGAGGAGACATGGTTGAAAAGATGGGATGCTCATGGAAAGGGTTTGCTGGAAGCCAGGACAGAGCTATGTTCATTTACCTCTGCACCATTTGGGGTGCAACTCACAAGCTTATGTGTAGAAATAAAACTGATAATGTGAAGTGTTACGAATATTACTAGACAAGGTAACACCTGGTTTGGTTTGGGTTTTTACTGTGTTTATTTAATAGCATCAAAGCTTAGAGTGCTGGGTTTAAAGTTCAGTATGTTGTATATAAGACACTTGAGATGAGTGTCTCTTTTTTCTTGTAGGTGCATGTTATTTCTGACTTCCTTATATTGTGACATTTCAACGGACAAGTAATATAAATTTCTCAGAGGACTCTGGAAAAACTAACAGTGATATAGAGACCTTCCTTGACTCTTCAGTGCTAACACAGAGTATTTGGAAAAATCAATGGAGCTTGTCCAGGATATCAGTGAGTGTCTCATCTGTATGATATCCTCCAGTGCTTTTTGAAAAGACAGAGTGCTTGATATCTAAAAGGCAGAGAATACTTTCAAATAGCAGGAATGGAATGACTTTGTCTTAATAAGATTTCCAGCTGCCCACATAATATACTCTATTATTGAATTAAAATTCTATTTTTAAAATCACTTTTTTGCTTACTGCTATTTATGAAATCCCAGACACAGTGAAATTGAAATGTTTCTTCTTTTTTTTTTAATTGGTGTTATGTTTCTTTTCTTAAATTTGGCCCTTACATTTTTTGATCTCTATTATACAGATATATATATTTATTTTTTAAAATCAATTTTAGCAATATAGAAAGTGGAACCAGGCAGCTCATGGAAAATGAGTATTAATCTGTGTAGCTCTCAAATTCCAGCTACCTTGGTTGGGGTATGTATTTTAATTTATTGCCATTTTTATTTTGAAGTTAGAGTTTTAGTTAAGTAGAACTAACAACCATTTATGTAACTTTTTCCTCTGTTGGTTTACTTTTTGGCAAACGAATTACACACACATACACACACACACATATGTACACTTCCATTTCTTTCTCATTTGACTTATGAAAAAGTCATAAAGAACTGCTATTCTTGCACCTAATTTTGTGGTTTTTTTTTTTAGTCATGACTGAGACAAATGTTTATGAAAGAGGTTAACCAGTTTCTGCAGCTTCATTCACACACTAAAAGGTAAGCTTTTGTCTAAGTAATTACTTCAGTTATTTTGTTATAATAATGGGTATCGCACTCGTTAGATTCTGTGGTTTTATTCACACACTTAAACAAGGGAATACCAGAACTTTATTTGATCTATTTTAAGTTTTTAAAAGTTAGCATTGAGCTTATATCGTTTTACTTGTTACTTCTAAACAGTGTGTTTCTTCCTGTTGGGCCACAAAATAGATGAGAGGCTTTTATATCTGCAAATGGGTAATAAACTGTTTGTATCACGCTGATAATCACTTTAGGATTTGTTTACACAAACTGCAAAGTCAGAATTCATAAAGAAAACATTACTAGACTGCACTCTTTAAAAGAGTTTGAGATTTTATTTTTCTAATAGTAATTTAATTTTTTGCCAAACCAGCCTTATTCATCACTTCTTTGCCCTGGGAGTCCTTAATCCTGTGTTACTGCAAAGAGAAACAGATTTCTTTTACTTTATATTCAAAAGCATGTTTCTCTGTCAGATTATATGCAAATGAATGAATCAAGGGCTCACTCCCACTCCCCTGGAATAAATTGAATATATGCCATTGACTTTAAAAAAGGTAGAATTGCGTTTTTAAAATAATAATAATTCATAGATCTGATTACCATGGATTATTTTAAAATATGCTTTTTTGACAAGCCAATCATTTTGTATTATTTTAAGAGGAGCAGTATAGACACAGGAAAGAAAGCAGCTGGATGAAATGATGAAAGAGAATGGGGTATCAGATTAAAATAATCAACTCTAAGGTGTTTTACTTAGAACGCCCTTCAAAATTCTAAAACCTTCATAGCATAACATTTTCTTCTCTTATCTACAAATTTTTTTCGGTTTTATTTTTATTGTTACTGTACCCATACATTTTTAGCTTGCAGCTGTGTATGATTTGGTATTACCACGTTGAAGGTTTTTGTTATCCAGACACTTTAGAATGGACCTAGTTCAGGAAATTATTTAAGTATGTTAACTTCAGTATTCAATATAAGCAAGTATATGAACATGCTTAGATATAATTTTGTTATAAGTGCTTTCCTAACTGGGCATTATACTTCTACAAGTGCAAAAACCCTCTGAAGTATTTGTTGCATCAAGAAAATTAAAATTCACTGAAATACAGAGGAGGAACAAACATTAACACTAAACATTCTTTCTCTGTTATAAGACAGTTGCATCTTTGGGCAGTTGCTCTTGGATTGCTATTTTAACTTATACCACATTGATAAAGTTGAATTTGAGAAATATTTAGATAGTAGAATGTCTTGATTTGTGTATTTGTTTCATTAAACATATATTTTAATTTTTATACAATCCAACCTCTGGTTGAAGATTTTGAGACGTTAGAGACTGGGCAAATGCACTGAAGGAGTTTCTCTGTATTCCTAACCCGCTCTTAGGCTCTTCCAGTGGCTGTTGTCAAGTAGTGGATTCAATGGACCTTTGGTCTGCTTTGCTAAAACTGTTCTTATGTGTACTTCATTAAAAGACAAGGGCAAATGGCTTTCTGTTGTATTCAAGCACAAAAGACTATGGATGTCTTGGGCAGTGATAACAAACAGAATACGAGAATTCTGAAATTTAATTTCTACCATTTTTGTAAGACTCCAGTGCATAAGTGACATCTCAATAGAACTTGTACCTCTCCAAACACTAAGGTGCTGCATTCTGTGACACGTTGTGTTAATGGCTTCATATTTTATGTGAATCAGTTGTATAGTAGCTTGTCCTAGCTGTGCTCATCTGAGTAATTAAGACAGAAATTCGAACAAATGCTGAGAATATACGTCGAAGACTTTAAATCATCAAATATAAGCAGCGTTTTTTTAACACGTTGAAAACACTGATATATTTTTATGCCTATGATCCATGCTGAGTCCTTTCAAATGTCTTACTTGAGCATCATGAAAGTGAACATATTGAACTTGACTTAACAAGTGCCACCATGCCACAATATTCATCTTACACAGACTTGAGTTACAAGCAAATATCACCTTGAGGCTTATGTGTTCTACAAATCCTCACAATCATGACATATATGTCAGAATTTAACTTCTGCAGCACTGCCACCTTTCTTGACATATTCAGCCCTTTTTCTGATTTGTCTAACTGCGGAGTCATACTTCGGAGAGCACTTATGCAAAGAACAACATTGTATTTGTGTTTTGATTATCTCCCTCCAATATTTTTACAATTACATCTCCAAAGTAGCCCCTATTTTAATATAGCTCAGATCTTTAATTAAAAATACCTGGCTTAGGAATCCTTATTAGTTTATGTGCATATGGATTTTTTTTATAAAATAGAAGTATTTCAGATGGGCTTCATTTCTTCATCCTTTTTGGAAGTTAAATGCTGAGCTTGTTCTGTTATAAAAATGCAACTCTCTGAAGTCAAAGTGAACTACGGAAGCACTTGGCATTCTCTGGCCTCAGAGATATTTTAATCAGGAAAGTCCTTTTGAAGTGTTCGTTATCAAAGAAAAGGATCTTATATATTCTTACCTCCATACATAAATTTCCAGTATTGATCAATAGAGGAAGATTGCAAAGATCCTTCCAGTGTCAGTTAAGAAGCATCCCCTTTTAGTCCAGTGCCGTAGGAAATGTTAAAATCAAGAGGTGCCTGCCATAAAAATGCAAAGCCAGAACATTTTCAAGCTTATGGAACCTCTCAATATTAACTGTGAAAATTTAAAAAATATAAATAAAAACCTTTTAAATACTGTCTATGTAATACAAATCCTCCCCTTCCCTGTGAAGCCTGGGCACATGTGTAGCACAGGAAACACATGTAACACATAAAGCCAATAATTTCTTGAAAATACTTTAATAGTCTAATGCAAGAATCATAATTAATCCAGACACAATTACAAGTGAACAAGAAATAACACATCTATGCAGAAAGTATTTTAGTAACTTAGTTTCTACCCCTTTTCCGGGAGATCTTTTTGTATGTTCACTAACACACTTTTACATCTCTCTCCCTCTTCGTTGGTTTACAGCTCTGCATAACATCCAAATGTACTGTATATGTTGCCTTGTACTTATGTTAGACACAATTTCACTGTTTGCTGTCCCTAAAACCAGATGCGTCTGGCTCTAGATCTGGATGTTTTTGAGTGCCTGTGGGTGAGTTGCTGATAGATGTGGAGTCTCCCATGCCTGCACTCCTCTGTGCTGTGTCCTGTGTCCCCATGTCCCAGCGCTTCTACTGCCTTGTATTTCTCTGCACTGCCACGTTTTGTTAAAGCCATACGGATCCCATGCTATGCAGAATAACTGCTTGTTACGGTGTAGTCCTGAGGTTGTACCATGCAAAGATAAGCACAAGTAGTATGAATTAGTCATTGCCACCTGGTCAGTTAGAGAAATTGCTCTCTAAGTGAAGCAAGGCTGCAGCAGGTCAAGAGAAGTTCAGACAGAGCAGATCTGATAAGGCTCAGTCCTGAGGCCTCACAAACTCAGTGTGAAGCTTACAGCCTGTTTTTAGCTACTGCAGTACTGTACTGCAGGCTGCATGGTTACAAGCTACCTTGCCTTATATTTGTTTTGGCTCTAGCATTTTTTTCTTGTATTTTCTGGAGATTTTGTAGCCGAGGAGAACCAAATATTAGTAATCAAAGCTCCAATAAGTAATAAGAGTTGTTTGTGAAGTCAAAATTATTATTAATTCCATTAACATGTTTAGATTTGCTTAAACAGTCTCACTTTTGAGATAATATTTTCTTGCTTTATCTTTATTTCTATTGGGAAATTGGAAGAATGCAGAAAAGAACTGGGAAGATAAGCTAGTCCTGAACTTTGGCAAAGATAAGACTTAAATACATCTATACTAACTGTCTCTTGCTCGCCTTTTTGTGACTATAGAGTTTTTGAAGGTACCAGAGTATCTTTGGCAAAAGGTAGTAGATAGTGGAAAAAAAACTAGTATTTATGGAAACATTGAAATTTAAGACATATTTTCTACCAAAATAAAGGCGATTTTCTGGCAATATTTGGAGGTTGGCAAAATACTCGTAAAAATAATTAAAAACTTATTTTAGCACTGTGTTCAGCCCGTTTTTACAATTTAGATCAAACAATCTTTTTCATAGTCTTGTTATGAAATAATGAATCAATTGCATTGTATGTTGGAACAGTTTTGATAGGGTCTGGATTTTTTCTTTATTTTTCTCTTTGATGTAAATAGTGCCTGTCATATTCAGGAACTGAATCTGATGTTCTTAATTCATAGAAATTTTTTATTGTTGTGGCAAATTCATTGAATATTTGTATTTTATCTATGCTTTTTTTAAAGTAAGAGAAAAGGAAGATGGGAACATTTTCACTGATGCGGTAAGAAAGAACATTTCTGATTCACTATGGAAGCCTTGAACCACCAGGAATAAAGCTGGTTGCTTTACAAAAGATGCTGGAACAAATCAGATGAAATCAGGAAATCTAAATTGGAAATCATGTAGAGGCTATTGGCACCATCTTGTTCAGCTTGTGTGCCTGCCAGTCTCCTCAGAGCTCCCTCCTCCCTAGCAGTCTGCTTGGCACGTAACAAAGAAGCTGAGCCTGAAACTCATGCTTCTTGACTTGCTGGCCCCGCCACTCCATATTAGACTTCTGAAAAAGGAAGAGAAAAAAGATTTATTTTGAATGTTGTTTTTCATGGGAGAATTTATTTTTTTTTTGTACACTTTATAAAGCTTATGGGCAGCATAGTGAAGGTCAGAGGACAGCACTGACATAGTAGATTGCCATGAGTTACAGCATAGGAAATGAAAAGAGGCTACATGCCCAGATAACTGTTAGTGCTCATTCTTTTTTCGTGTCTTCATAGCCCAACACTTAGGAGTCATCACTCTATATACCAGGCAAAACTGCATTAAATGTTTGACAGATATTATAATGGAAGGGGCATAAAAAGGCTGACTGGAGCTGCTGTAGGCGTTATGCTGGGGTTGCACTTGCACGCTGATTCTGTAGCTAAAGAGAAGGGAGGCTGCACGCTCCAGAGTACTCACACAAAAGAATTTACAGCACACAAAAATGATCATATAGATAAAGACACTTATGTGAAGGCCAGGCTTAATTTTGCAATATCAGTGATGTATGCAGAGAATGAAAGAAGGTAAGACTTTCAGAGAAAAGGGTGAGCTTAGACTCGGTGCTTGAATCTTTAATATTGATCCTGTGATTTACCAGTAGCTGGTCTTCAAGGTTAGATGCTCAAGTACATATTTTCTTAGTCTGTCTCTCTCATTTTTTTTTCGCAATTTTTTTGTATCAGTGACTAAAGGATGTCACACTGACTCTGAAACATCTACCATGTATTGAAACCTAGGTATCTTCAAGGATACTATAAAAATAACCGAATGACTACTACTTTTAGGGATCACAGTGATTCTTGTACGGTTTTAATCTCTTGTGTAAAAAATGCATGGTATACAATATGAGTTATTAAATTTGGATAATAAGGAATTAAGGGTTAAGAAAAATTTATAAGTAAAATTAATGACCTGACTTAAAATTCTAGCATATGGGAACAGTGTCTAGGCTTAAATTGCTATTTTGATGAAAGCAGATTATAAATTTTTTCAAATTTGGGATCCCAGAGAAAGAAAACAAAAGTTGAAGGCCTAGCTGACCTTCAGCTTTAATCTAATTATGCCCATAAGGGTATGCTTCTTTGTATAGTTTTGGTTTTATATATTGATAGATAAGTTATTGATTTGTAATGAAATAATGGTTGTTTCAAAAAATCATAACTTTGTCTTATTCTGGAGAACATTGCTGATACTATGATATCATTGTTTATAAGGCTGTGTTTTGATTTAGGGTAAGTGGAAGGAAGCAGCATGAGTCCGTCCTTCCTTCCTTCCCTCCTTCCTTCCCTCCTTCCTTCCCTCCTTCCTTCCCTCCTTCCTTCCCTCCTTCCTTCCCTCCTTCCTTCCCTCCTTCCTTCCCTCCTTCC
>JAHREE010000567.1:4747516-4770954 GCA_033628505.1 Tringa tobata
TCCTTCCCTCCTTCCCTCCTTCCCTCCTTCCTCTACTTGCTCAAATCAACTACAAGGTTTCTGTTTACTTAAAGGAAGTTAAAGTGGAGCTAGAGTTGAAAACACTAAATGTTTTTGTGCGGCCTTTCTTTCATCTGTCACATGAGTAATGGTGTCAGTGACACCTAAACAAGAAACTCTGTGCCAGGTAAACTCCCACATTTTCCCAGAAGCATCAAACAGGAGACATTTGTATGAGAAGGCTTTTGATCTGGCTTACTTTAAACTTCTCCTGAACTGGTAGTTTGGGTATTTCTGCTGAAGACAACTTCCTTTCCTGAAATTATAAGAAATGAATGATATTTATTTAAAACTTTCTTCTATATATCGTGAGATAGTTTCAGTTATGGAATCAAAAGCTTTTTATGCTGTAATGTTCTTTTGCTTAGCTCTTTATTGTAATTCTGCAACTGTCTTCCTTACACTGTAGGTGCTTCAGAGCAAACATTTGTGGCCTCTTAGTTACACTGAGGCAACCAGAACAGTTTTGGGTAATTTTCTGAAAACATTATTACAAATGGTGCTGGTGGTTGCTTCACTAGTGAGTGAAGATTAACAGTATGTTAGGGCCTATTTGAAGTTATTAAGATGGCTAGAGATGCAGTGTGGTAACTATATCCACATTCACTTACAGGCATTAATGAAAAATCTTTATCTAGCAGGTGAAGCTTGGAAACACTTTTCCCTCACCCCTTGCTGTTTGAAAACAGCAAGGAATGACAAAGAGTTGTGCGGAGTTTTCTGGCCTTTTGAGCATGTGCTTATGGGACCTTTATTTCATATTTGCTTTTTCTTTACAGCTTCTATTTGCTTGCACTCTGGGAATAAGCTGTGGTACCTGCTATGTGCAGCTGCACTGTAGCTACGGCTCAAGTTTCCGTATTGAACAGAGATGTCTTTACAGCTTCAGCTTGAGAACCAGGCTGTGGTTGAGGTCTGTAATGAATCTTTCTCTGCATCAGGCATAGAGGGTGATATGCAATATGCCCTTCATGAGATCTTTCTAGTCTTGTTAAAAAAATTACTCTTCATTTTGGCCAAGTGGTGGGAAATGAACTCAGGTCGAATGGGAATGAGCATATGAGTACACAGACTTAGATATAAAATACTGTTACAGTCTTATTATCGAAAGTGGTATAATGAGATAACTTTACTTTTAATTTGAAAATATGACATTTCTTATAAGTAAGAAAGGGATAGGATTCCCATTTTAAAAGGGAAATATACAGAGGCACAAGAATTTTAATCAATTTGCCTACAATGAAATAATGATGCATCGGACAACAATATTGTGCTGCTTGAATGCAGGTATAATTTTATATTTGTATCCTCTTTCACTTTCTTGTGCTCTTTAAAATACTAACCTTTTAACTTGTGGCTCTTCTGTTACTTTTGCATTTTAAAAACAGGTTCGCCTCAGACTGAACCAGCTCAAAGGCTTGAGTTCTGCAGTTTTTACTGAGTACCTGAAAAGCTGGAAGACTTTGCATGCTCATTCCATGAAACCAGGAGTGAAAAACTTAGGTTTGGATAGACTGTACGCTATTTAAGCTAAATTAATAGCCTTTAAAAATAACAAAATAGCTTAGGTTTATTCTTTCTTGTGCTATACATGATCAAAAAAGTTTCTCGTTCAACTGTGACAGTGCTTTATATTGCTGGTACATAAAACCTCCATGGTTATTATACAAAAAGAAAAGGCAAATGACAGTTGGTGTCAACACTAAACAGCTTAGGGCAAACTATTTTCTCAATATGTATGTAATTTAATTGAAATGCAATATTTCATGAATATTAGAAAGTGAGGCTTTATTAAAAATGGCAAGGAAAGTGAAAGCATGACTGTTTAGAGTAACAAGCAGCACAAATTTATTCATTCAATACATCACTGAATTATTTAAAACTCAGCTTAAGCACAAGGTCATGGAATAATTTTGGCAAGTATGCACTTTTGCATGATGCATTTCCATAATTCCACTGCCTCTATAAAGTTAATCACAGCTTTGGCATGCAAACCTGCTTCATGTACTAAGCTGAGCCAGAAAAAGGCTTTGAATTAAAACCTAGGAACAAACCAAACTACTGACACTACAAATGATTTGTGTTAGTTTAGAACAGATGTGAGCTTCATAATACTAGCAATTCTTACAAATATTTCATTTACTGATATCCCATATTTACTTGCAATACATATTTACAAGTGAAAACATGTCACTGGTCTGGAGACACATCAAAATTTGTGTGTGTGTGCGTAAACATTCAGATGTCGTGAGCCTTCTTGAAGCCATACTCTTTCTGTAAGGAGTGAGAGCTGACAAAAAGCTGCTCTTTGGACTACGGGGAAGAGAGTGGTTGAGCTACCCTTGGAAAAACCCTATGGAAATTGAGTTGAGTTTGTAAGATGAGAACTAGTATTCAGCTGTCCTGAGTCTAGAGTGACTGCTAACAACTCCTTGCAGACTACGAAACCAGAGAGGCTTAATGCATGTAATTTTCAAAATTGCATTGTTATTTCTAAGCTCCAAGTAAGAGAGAATGATATATGTGGATAAGGTTTAAGGCTTCTTCCCAGGGTATATTGAAGAATCTAAGACAAAATCTAGGGTATCTTGAATTTTGCAATAATTTGTGCATCCAGGATTTTGCATCACATTTCCATATGCCTCCATCAGTTAATAAAGACATTGTAAGTTTGAGTAAGTTTCAATAGACTCCCATAATTATGATCACCAGCTTGAAGATAATCTGTCCTATGCTAATTCTGATATATGACTAATTTATAATATCTGGTATAGTTGTTAAATGATTATTGCTAAACCTTAGAAGCCTTAGAAACCATAGAAGCCTATATTATTGCAGTCCTTACCAACTTTGTGTAGGTCCAGACTAGCTTTCCAGCAACTTGGTTGGGTAACTCATGGATATCGATTGCAGGTGTGCACTTTCACTTGTAGAAGTAGCATAGAAAATGTCAATACAGAAACCTGCAAGAATTAGATGTGTTGGATACTGCAGCAGTAGAATTGCCTTGATAAATGTGACTCTGAGTGCTAGACAGAGGACAACCTAGTTGTACAAAAAAATAATGTAGGCAGTGATATCCATGTCCTCCTTGCATGTCTTGAAAGAACTGTATGCCAGCTGGGAATTGCTGAACTTATTTGGTGTTTTGCCTACACTGTCTTCACACAGACATGGAGGAAGTTGTGGATCAATCAGACTTTCAAACATGTACACGATTTTTATTTGAAGGTTTGGTGGACCTAATTTTCATTTTAGATAATTTTCTCAACTTATGTATTGTACAGCTCATTTTTTTCCAAATTAGTCTTGAAATAGATGTAATTTATCTCAATATGCTCACAGACCAGTGCACATGACATGAAAGATATGGCATCTATATTTTGAATACATGCAGTATGCTAAATATATTTTTCCAACACCTTTTGTCTTAAGAGTTGTTTAGTTGTTTTTTAAAGAAGAATGCAATTTTTAAAGCAATAATTTTAAAAGACTATCCTAGTTCTGTACAGGTTGCTTACAATTTCATTTACTTCCAAAGAATTCTCTGTTTTATTTTTCAAAATGTAGCAATTTTAATCTTGGTACCCTGCTCTCAAAGTGGGTCTATATGTAGCAGTCAGGGAGTTTCTGCTGAGGTGATGCGTATAGATAACTTATCCAATCACTGTGCTGCCTTTAAGAGAAATTACAGTATAAATTGTTTTGGACCTCTCTGATTAATAACATAAATCAATGAGATTTTTATTATGTTGTGTTTGTAGGTACTGAAAACCGTATTATAAGTTACTAGTGTGTGAATAGTTATAAATTGCTATACATCAGTTCTTGAAAGAATTAACATCTTTAGAAATTGCTGAAAGTTTCCTTGTGTTGTTAAAATAGTTTTCTTACTGGAGAAACAAGCAGGAAAAATACGAGAAAGTTAAGATGATTTTTAAAGTATTTATTTGGAATAATAGGCAGTCATTTCTTCCACATTTTGCACGTACTGAACAATGTCAGTCAAGAAAATAGACACATTAGAGAATAATTCTAAGTGTTCTATGTGTGAACTTCATTATATAATTTCATATCAGTACAAATTTGCCATCTATTCAAAACTGCAACAGAAATTGCTTATGTACAGTTTAAAGAATTTGCCGTTTTGTTTGGTGAATTTGTCTGCAGAGAACCTATTCCTATTCATCAGTTTCTAATTGCAGTTCACAGGGCAAGTTGCAAAGTTACTTACAACCCCATGGATGACTGTATGTGTGTAAGCAAAGAAGATAAATCCCAATGGTTTAAAAGGCTTTCTTTAATTAAGGATTATGTGTTACCATTTTGTCCATTAATTACATATTCAGTGTCACAGACCTATATTCACAAGCCAATAGGACCGACTGTATTAAAGCCTGCTGCAGACAGAGTTCCTGCAAGAGGTGTCTTGGAAGTCAGTAGTCTGAGAGGTAAGATCAGCTTACTGTTAAGTCTTGAAAAAATGATGCTTGAAGAGCATAGTTTATCACTGAATCAGGACTCGATTTGTTGGTGTTACTGTATCCATCTACCACATACCCAACTGGGCACTAGTGCAATTTCTACTAGGAATTAATTCCGTTTTAAAAATGTCAAAAGTGTGACTGTGTCTGTCAGATCTTGGGAACAGTGAAGTGGAGGTGACCTTCTGGCTAAATCTGTGATGAGTTTATTGGGGATGGCGGCTAAGCACAGTTCCACATTATGAGAAACAATAATAATCAGTAAGATAATACCCATGTAATTATTTTCTTTTTCTCCCCATCAATCTAATCAAAACATCAGCATTTCCAAAAGGCTTGGCATTGTTGTTTTAAGTACCATGGTCACAATAATTAATCTGTTTATTGTATCATCTCTTAGTGGCTTAAGACACATGAATAATAATTACAGAAATTGATTTTTTTAAAAAAATATGGCTGTGTATAAAACTCCACTTAACATTGCAATATAAAGCTCACCAAAATTCTGTGGAACATAAAATGGGTCAGTCTTGATCTGTCTTTAACTGCATTACATTATGTGCCTTATTTGTTGGCATTTGAAAATACTAATTTGGAGCTTTATGAGAGGACAGCAAACATCTTCTGTTTGCCTTTAGCCTAACAGTTTGTTGTTGACTTTCTGTATTCATTTAGCTGTAAGTACAAAGAAACTGTCACTCTGATGTGACATTTTGACTCCAGATGTTAGAAAAACGTAGCAAATTATGCCTACCAAACATGCAGAGTCTTTGCTGTCACAAGCTATGCATTGTCTTAAGACAGACTCTTTTAACTGTATTGGTTCCAATGGGAAATGTCAGTGCAATGACAGCTGTATAAGAATCTAATATATAAATCATGGATTATCTGATTTTACTGCCCTTTTTACTCATGAGTCTTGCAAGCCAGACAGTTCACAGGAAAGGGACCAAGAAAAAATCTAAAAAGATTATATCGTTATTCCAAATTACTCTTTGGCTGTACTTAAGGGAATACGTCCTATCCTTAAGCAACTGGCTTGATGTCATTCCCTGAAGATTCTGCTAAAGTGGTTCTTGTGTGACATAACAGATAATAGTGTTGGGGTTTTGAGATGCCTGTTCTTCTCACCCATAATTTAAGTAGTCTTAGGAGGAGCACAAACTATGCTATTTTTCTATTTAGTGAAAGCCTCTCTTTAAAGGTGAGTCACAAACAGCCCAGTTACTCTATCTCAGATCATATCCCCAGTGATTTATGCATGTGTCTTCCTAATAATAATTCCCACTGAAGCAATTAACCCAGATAACCACCCTCCAGAATCAAATCTGTGTTCCGTTGGTTCCATTTTTCTCCTTTTCCAGACTCCGTAGATCCCTAGAGAAGAGCAAGAGAGAGAAAGAATAATAGGGCTAGAAGAAATCGTTGTTGTCTTTCAGAATCAAACCTTAGGTGAAAAAAGATAGCACAGGATAGTACAACCTTTTCTGCTGTTTTTTCTGCGGAGCTGTTCCGCCTATGCTCAGGTGCAGCTCGTCTTAGTGGACTATTGAACCCACAGGTCTGAAAAAAATGTCACTACTTTGAAGAGGATATAACACTGGGGCAGGAGCCACTGTAGGCAACTTTGATCTCAGGCTCCTGGGAAATCCATTCCTTTGGGAATGGAACTTGCTGCTTCCTTGGCCACAGGAGTGAAATTTTTCCCCAGAAGGGTTGCGTTTCTTAAGATTCCTCCACACACTTTTACAGGAAGAGAAAAATCTGAGTTTTGCCCACGGAGCTGCCATTCTGTTAGATTATGAAGTGGTACTCACGGAAGTGAAGTTAGGAAATACTGGTAACTACTGGGAGGACACAAATGCCTTCAGCACCACTGTTAATGAATGATGGACAGAACCATGGGCTTCACTGAGGAATGCTCCTGTAAAAGGTTGTAAGCAGCTTGTTCAACTTCAGAACAGACCAAAGATGTGATTTCAGCGTATTGAATGCAGTGTGATTCTCAGGCTGTCCACATTTTAAATATGGCATCTAAGGTGTGAATGCTGCTATATTTAATTCTGCAACAAAATCCTACACATTAGTGAAAACAAGCAATTGATTTTATAGTCCTGTGCCAACACAGAGTTGTTTCTCTGTGCGTAGGTTTGCTGTATTCTGTGAAATGAAGAAAAACTGCTGATCTTAAATGCCTCTCCAGACATTCTGAAGATACAGATATTTCTGTGAGATAAAATATAACTGAAATAGAGCAGGCCTAAAGGGTGGTCTTGCTTGTTAAAATGTTATGGAAGATTAAGCTGTGAAAATACTTTCTGTGACCTTGCTTTATGAATAAAACACTGCTTGTTCCACTGGTGGGTGAAATTAGAAAATGCAGAAGAAAGGAAAACGATGGCTATCAGTTATTATGAAGTTATGTCCCCATTGCAAGCTCTGTGGGACAAATTGTGACCCATGCTATCCAAATGAAGACCATTTCAATTCTAGTGACCAAGACGAATATGCAAATACTGGAAATAAAAATCTTCCTAGTACAGTACATATTTATTTTGGAGAGTAGCGGACATCCAATTTTTTAAAACTCCTTTTTATCATTTGCACCTTGAAGGCCCTACATCATGATTCTTTTGCTTACCGTTTGTTTTAAAAATAAACTGTTTTCTCCACTAGCATGTCAATGACACTGCTTCAGTCAGCAAGATTTCAGATTCCCATTAGTGATCTGCTTCCTTCCCTAGAGATATATAGCCTCCTTGGCACTGCTAGTCTCTGTTTGTGGCTCCCCATTAGGCACTGTGTTGTGCTATCACTAGGCCAGGATTCTAGTTGGCACATGTTCATTTTACTCTCCATCATATGGATTTTATGTCATTATAATGTATTAGTGCTCTTAATATCTTCACCTTTCTAAATAGCTAAGCTGGCGGATTGTTCTGTGAATTTGTTTACAACTTGCTTCCTTGATGGGAGTTGGATACTCTCAAGAGCCAAATGAAAAGAAAATGTGTTTAAATGTCGTGGGCACCCCAGTGGCTGCTGCAATACGGTGAAGAAAGGTAAGGAAATGGAGTTAACATTTATTTCATTGAACACGCAGTTTACTTGTCTAGCTCCTTTTATAGTGAATGAAGGTGAGTGCACATATGTATTTTCAGTAAAAATGTTGAACAGAACTATTACAGGCTCACCATATGATAGTCTAATAACCCTGATATGTAATTGATTTTAAAGTGACAATTACTTTTTAATGGCTATTGTTACACACAAAATTAAGACAAGCCACAGAAGAATAAGCTATATTTATAAAAGTACTAGCTAATGTTATGTGAATAACCACCGCAAACCAAGAAACCCCAAAATTCCACAAGATACCCAAACCTTCTCAGTGCTCTCCTCTGTTCCAAAAAGTGAATCAGAAAGAAGGAAAGCGATATTTCTTTTCAAACAATCTGTCTATTTCTTTATGTTTAAAATATTATTATATTAGAGACTGCACTCCTGTTTTATCAGCATTACCTACAATCTCAGAGAGTTAAAAATGTCTTAGGGTTTCTATGTCTCTGTCACCTCAGTATTGTGCATTGTTGATAAATAGAGCTCCAAGCCCAATATTTTTATTGTAGCTAAAGTCAAGCTCTCCTGCAGAATCTGGGGGTTAAAGTTAATTGACTTCTGACTAGAATTGTTTTTCAGCTCTTCCCTTTGTTAGAAAGGAAAATGGTTGCATATGGGTGGAAGATTCATCTGTAAGCTTGGATAGATTTTCCAAATATCATTTGTTCAGGGCATTATAAATTTATGCTGCCTAATGTACTGTAGATCGGTCAGCAAGATATTTGGGTATATTGTTTATATCAATAATGATGTGATCCTATGTGATAACTAAAAATGTCTGATATACTTCCCATAGGAGTTCAAGAAAAAGGCCTATCAGCAGTCATAGAAGGGAAAATATGATGCCTTTTTGTTTTTTAGAAAATATTGCTTGAAGATGTGCTAAAAGTGTGAAAGTAGAGTAATTGTTTTAAATTTAGGGGTTTTTATAAATTTAAATTAAATCTGTGGGAGTACGCAAATTTAAGGACATCATTGAATTTGTGAAAAAAATGTCCCACAAGTATAACTATAACTAGAGACCCTGGAAGGAAGAATCAAGTGACTTTGACAGCAGGACTTAATCCTGACGTGTTACAGGCAAGATATTATACAACCATGACAGGGACGGAGCAGTTCTTAAACTAGATCTATCTCATCATGAGTCTCTAAAAGCCTCTTTGTTCCAGTATGTCCTCAAATGAAAAGATGCAGAGTAAAGAATTAGTTTAGAACTATATAGATGTCAACTTTACTAATAAAGTCTTTTCTAAACCTTCCTTCTTTTCCCTTCCCACAGCTGAAGCTATGCATGGAGCCCAAGACATTGCTTTGTCTTTCAAATATTTTAAGAGTAGTAGAAGGATCATCATAGAGATGCCAGAAAATTTCTTGCAGGTGCTAAGGCATGGATAGAATATATCCTGCTGGGTTTTTTCTTTAAGGCTTTTCATCAGACTCATACTTTCACCTAGAAATTATGTTTCCAAATAATTATGGTTGCATCATTTGCAGGAAAAAGAAACAGGTATAAATCTCCATTGCAATTTTAGGAATCTCTTAATAGTAATCAGGCTTTGGTGGCATGCAGATAGAGGCAAATACATTATCAGTTATGATGTAAATTATCAAAAAACTTACAATAGAGAATTTCTTAAAGGAAGTGCATTGGCAGACTGAAAAATAAATTTTATTTGTCATTGAATTTTTGAAAGAATTTTGCATATAGAATAACAATCCATTTGAAATATATTAGTAACTTGATTATTTTGATATTTTAACAATATTTTAGCGCATGAAATTAAGATCTCACTGTGGAGGGGGTGGGGGCAAAGGGATCTGAGGCCTACTGAGCTGCCTTTGGTTTTTATATGATTTAGAGTGATTGATCTTGTGAATGTGCTTCAGGCATCCATCAATTTCAGCCCTGCAGTCAGCTGGAGAAGTCAACTGTATGCTGTTTCCTTGAATACATCCACTGGATTGACTGAATTCATGGAACACTGAGTCAGAAGAAACTGTTTTTCTTTCCCCAAAAATGAAAGTGTAGAAGCTTGAAAAGCTATTTTCCACTTACTAAACTAACAGTAAAATAACCTAACTGTTTATCTAAATACTTAGCTGAAAGTGGTAGGAATAAAATGTAAACATAGTTGCCTGAACTGGCTAGTGGTCATTATGAGCAGCAATTTCTTTTCTCTCCAGAACCACTTTGTAGGAGAACATGTCTGTGTCTTCACAAGCTTTATGTGGTAAGAATACTGTGTTAATTATTTTATTTTTATTTATTTTATCTGGAACCTGGTGAGAGTGTGTTGCTTGCTTTGATTTTTTTCCATTGGTTGAAAATGTATGCAGGTAAGGCCCTTGTTTAATATATAGCTGTAGAACACTGATTTCCTATTTAATTCTGACATTTGATAAATATCGTAATGGCTATTATTCATTAAAAATTATAATATTGCAGGAAAAATTATTTTGATTAGCAGTTTTTAATAATATATTTTTAAATATGGATATTTTACAGTATCGTTTAAATTCTTTTGAATTATCCAAAAGGATCCAGGCTCCGTTGTGGAATTCTCTGAAATTAAAGGTTCTGAAAAGTTTTTGGTTTATAAGATATGAAAATGTTGAAATGTTTTCTTCTCCTTCTATATCCAAAGGAAACTGAAATTTTTATGTCATATGCATGCTATTCTAGTTCCTAAATGATTATCAGCTTTCTACCAGAATGTTTTTGAACATTATAGCTGTCAACTATAAGCTGTCTTAGCAGCAATTAAAATTGTATTTTGTCCTAGGATGTATAAAATGCACTAAAATTTACATAGCTGGGCTTAGTGGGGTAGCTTATAAGAAGATAGACTCAGCAGACTGAGAAGAGTAACAGATTTCTGTTGTGATGTTTGACCAGGTGGAACTCTTTGTTCTTCTCCAAGAAATTGCACTCCACAGTAAACAAAAAGACAGTATCGGTAAATGACAGAAGCTGGGGAAAGGAACTGCGTGCCCTTCTGAAAGTGCTTCTTGAGCTAGGAAAAGGGAAGGCAACACTACATACAAGAGACTGTTTTAAACATTGATAAAAATGGTGCCAGGTGTTTTTATGCCTCAGCATACAGGGGGTTTGGGGAAGAAAAAAATATAAAAATGCACTTTTGTTTGTCATTTCACTATTAACCAGAAAAATTGCAGAAGCAGTCACCAACTCAGTTGAACTGTCATTTCAGTTCTGCGCTGCAAGGTAGAGCTGCAAACGTGAGGTGGCTGCCATTCTCAGTGGAGCAGGAATCGAGTGGGAATTGGAGTGTCAGCACCTTCAGCCTCTTCCTGCAATTACTTCCCCACATGCCACTGGAGAACCAGGTGAGTGCCATAAACACTCGCCTTGCTAGTGTCTGGTTTTCTTAGGAAGCTTTGAGGCAAGAGGGAAAAAAAAAGTCACTCAATGTAATTTGCTGCTGCCTGCCCTCAACAGGATTGCACCCCCGTGGAAGAAGATAAATTGGGGTGCTAAATTCTGTCTTGTATAAGCTTCAAAGGGTAGAGTCTATATAACACCAATTTAAGAAATATATTATAATCTCTTAATCTGAAGGCAGAAAGCCTTCATAATATGCCAACCAGAGATACCACAGGGAACCCATCAAAGGACTTCATGGGAAGGCAAAGAGAAATTAATTTGCCTCAGTTGCCAATGCTCAAAATGATAAATCCAAAAGAGAAAAACACAGAAAAAAAAAAATTAGTGAGGCTTCAAAATCAGAAGAAAACAAGAAGACTGGAAATAACTTGAGGCTGCCTAAGGCAACACCTTAAAAACAATCAGACAAAAAAGTATTCATGGAAAGGTGAAGTATAACTCCAATTCACTGAGACAAATGGTTAAATTAATCTAATTCCTGAGGTAGGCCTCAGAATACCATCTATATTTTGAACATCCTTTGAGATTTTGCTTCTAAATGAACAAACTTCTCTAAACACAAAAGAGGGTAAAATTCGTGTGTGATACGTATCATTACGCTGCTCAGAACACTACTGTAAAATTAAGTAAGACTGCAAGATCAAAATCAATACAGAAAATACCAGTGAGGAAATGAAAGAGGGCAATAGCAAATTACTTTTACTTAGTAAACGTGTATCTTTCTTAGGCCTTTGTGTAATTTGAAGATCTGAACTACACTACTATAGACAACTCATGAATTATTACCTTCTAATCTATATACTTCAGTTGTTACTAAACATAGTAAAAAAAAAAATGATCGGTAGAGCTGTGAAGAAAATTATTTGCCAGTCACGTTAATTGTCGTGTTTCTGTGCCAAAGATAAAATGAAGCTTTTTCAATTTTGTTATTAAAAAGTAGATAGCTATTGCCTTTAAAATTAGGACGTTCTGTGCTGTGGGACACCTGATTTTGCATCTTGTTAAAGGCAGCCGAAGATTTGAGCAGCTGCTCTGTATCAGGTTAGAATCTTTCCAATATGAGTTCAGGTACCCAGCATCTGAAAGAAAGCTCTACAAAGTCGGTCTTGTCCTCTGTTTCTCAGGAAATACTCAGCTGTCCAAAGATGACCCTGTCCAGCAGACAGAGAATGTTGTCACCAAGCATTAAGTCAACACGCATCAGCCAATCCACAGTAATACGAGTAGGGTGCTATTAGATGGTGGCAAATGTAAGATATTTCAAGCTAACATAACTTTTTCTCATTAGCCAAATATTTTTCCTAATGGAAAAAATACTGGGTTTGCCAGGAAATTTACTTCTAGATCCAGTTATGAGTTTAAAGCTTAAACTCTTAGAACTATTTAACATGTGAAAAATGTCGTCTGTTTCAAAAAGACTCTAATGAATGACAGCATAACCAAAAGTGTGCAACAAGGTGAAGATAACAGCTGGCTTTTACGAAAGTGACTAAAATGGGAAACTCTTCTTTACAAAACAAATTGGCAAATTCCTTTTAAATGCTACACTCCAGTGAAAGCATCATTTCCTCCTGCTTTAATTAGGCTAGTCAAGATAATGGTTAATTAATTGCTTAGAACTGGATGTTAGATTGGAGAAAAGCAGGTAGAAATTTTAAATAACCATTTACTATTCAAGCAGGAGTATTGTTAGATCGTGTTTTAGATCTTTAGGATTAAAAATGTCCCTGACCAGCCCCACCCAACACAATGCAGTCCTTGATTTTCCAATTATATTTTGAAACGATAAGCTGCATTGAAGTTAATGATTCTACATTTAGGTGTGTGTCCCTATACCTGTAAACCAAGCTTTTCTAGTTCCGGAGAACTATCCATTTAAATACAGATTTGGTGATATTCCTGCTAAGTTTATTATCTCCCTCCTTTTTTTTTTAAAGAGTTTTAGTAAAAAAATACAGTTCAAAATGTAAAATCCCATAGTAACATTTTAAACTCCAAAATTTTCCTTATAGGAAATGTGATAAAATGAATACATTTAGTACTATAGAATAAAGCTAATACTTAATTTACAAGAAAATATTTTAGAAATTACTTTGTTCTGAATAGAATACAGGACAAACAGATGTGCACTGAGAGAAAGCAGTTTTACTTTCCTTTTCCTGGAAAATATTTGGCATATCTATTTGCATTGTAATATCTGCTATGCCGTGAGTCTATATGTCATGATGTGAGATTGCATACCTTGTCAAATAAATACAGATCCTGCAGCTCAGAGCTCATTGGTAAGCTCAGTCTTTATGCAGACAAACAATCAACTACAAAGGGACTTTGCTTGTGTGAATATAATTGTGTGATCAAGTCTTAAAATGTTTTCCCCCCTCCTGTAAAATGTAATGATTACTTAAACACCTCTAAAAAAAGCGTGGATGTAGAGGGGAGAAAAAAAAAAAAAAGGAAAAAAGATCATTGTGAAAGATCTTGTAAAATATTCAGAAAGAACAGCTGAAACAAGGATGAGAGACTGCTCATATTGCACAGATGTTTGTTTTCCTTTGAAAACAAACAGTACTTTGTGGATTTCAGTCATAAACAGACTGAAAGTCCAGCCCTGACTTTATTGAGGAATATGTAAAGAGTTAGCCAACTCAGAATATAGCTTGGTTTGTTGGGTTTTTTTATTTTGAATTTTATACATTTACATTAAAATGTTAGTTTTCTATTATATTGCAATTCATAATGTTGTTTTTTGTTTGGTTTGGGGTTTTTTTTCAGAAAACCTGCAGCAGAAAGAGAAAACTTTTTGCTTTGATGTTGTTTCTTGTCAGGTATAACTGCTCTTGGAGTAGCTGAAAGAGAAAATGTACATTTGGTAAACAAAAGCCAAAATCAAAATTACTCTCTCAATATAACATATTACCAGGAGTGATTTAGAGGTAAGCAATTATGTCTTTCTAGCCTAATTGAGCACCCTAGTGCTAGATGGAATTCGGATATGGATAAAGCGATGCAGGTGCCAAATTGAGGTACCTACCTCTAGTTTACATAACACAGTAAGTCCATTTTAGGCACTAACTGGACAGGGGGGCTCAGATCTTCTGTAGATCCAGTGTCATATTTGCAAGCCCATCAGTGTGGATGTTACTCGTATCCTAGTGCAGCTGAAATAAATTTAGGTGGGTGTACTTAGAATCTGAGGAGTTTGTAATCCTGTTCATAATCCTGAAGAATTTAGCTTTTTGTCCATACTTTGCGTTTCAAATATTTATGGAGGCATGTTGCTGGAACTGTGAAAATATCAAACACAGTATTTGGACAAAGCCCCTAACAACATGCTTTAACTTTTGTTCAGCCCTGAAATGACCAGGCAGTTGGATTAGATGATTGTTGTAGGTCCCTTCCAGCTGAAATAATCTATTATTTTCTAACAGACATCCAGTGATAAAAAGGAAATTGCAACCTGTCAAAAAAAAAATCCTGTTTTGTGCAGATTAATATCAGTGTCCCTACATTATTTCCTATGTAATAATGTAACATTTTGTCCATACAGTAAAATCTAAAAATTGTTGTCTGAGGAACACGGGCTCTTGAGAGGCACTCAGGCCTTTTGTGAATACTCAGGACTTAAGGCCTCTTAGGTTTTTCCAGTCCTGGGCTGTAAACACCCTTTTCCAACCCTGGCTGAGCTGGCACATCGTTTTGTGTGGCTTATCATGGACATGCTCTAATTTTAAAACAGCTAAGAGAAAAAGGGCATTTTTCAGTCGGGCTGGTTCACCAATCGCATTGTCGCTCTGTCAGTACAATGAAGATACGGTGCACTATGAAAAGGAAGTGGCTTAGATCAGCAAAGGGCTGAGAACTGCCCCAAAAGTGTGCATTGAACTATGGCCTTGAGGCTTTGATGAAAGACTGCAAAGCCAGCACACCCAGGTTTCCCCGCTATCATAGTGACCCTGGACACCTCCAGGCTTGCGTGCTCGGTTTCCTTCTGGAGAGTAAGGCTGAATGATAAGTACAAGGGGACGACAGGCGGATACTATCCCACCCAACCTCCCAGGACGCTTCTGAACCTGGCAGCTGTGAAATGCTCCCATTTTCTGCCATTTACACATGCCCTGTAGGCCAAGCAGTCCACAGGCATAAAGGAAATCTATGATAGAAACGGGAATGGATTGCATGGTTTTCAGGTGAATAGTTTGTAACTGGTTGAGAAATTCTTTGGCAGAAGGGAACGTATAGGGGCTGCAGAGGCAATATAGCCAGCTTTACATCATTGCCCAAGCCCATAGCTATGCTCTGAAAATCCCTGGCTGCCTGACTAATTCCTCTCAGAGCAATCAGAATACTCTAAATTGCTTTTTAGGAGCAGACTGACTCTTGGTAGTCTGAGATTCAGAGTTTAATCTCTCAGAGTTTTGTTGTACCGTAAAGGTCCCCAGATAGTCAACCTATTTCTTCTGTCTCCCAGGTTTATTCTTTAGTTCTAAGAATTTTTCTTGCTGTAATTTCCTGTGTGTTTCACTTTTTTCTTGTATGTGTTTATTTGTAATATTTTTTTCTTTTTTCATCTACATGGAGTGGTTGTTACTTTTACATGCATTATTACACTTAAACATCTTTAGTCTTTAGCATTAATATAATGTAAACAAGCAGCAGGTATAACTCCTGCCTAAAGTTTAACTTACATATTAAAAAAAAAAGGTATGCATGTCTGGGTTAGTCTTCTCAGGCTTAGTTTTGTGAGTGATTTTTGGGGGAAAGTTTTTATTGATTTTTTTTTTTCATATTTGTGCCTAGCTGTGACAATCTTTCATAATTATTTAAATAAGTATTTGAATGCAGTCCCTCCCTGTGTAAAAAAATTTTTTGCAGCCATTCTCTGCTAAGCCACTATGTGTGTGTGTGTATATATATATGTAAAATTAAACCACTAGTCTTAGAAGGTAAATTTAATGAAAGAATACAAATGTATCTTCTTTTAGATAGTGCCATATGAGATCATAAATTGATCTGAAAGGGCTGCTGGTAGCCTGCTGTTTAACTATATTAAGTTTGTCTCCATTAGATCAAAATGCAGGATGCTGGATCTGTGTCTGAATGTCAGATACCCATTCAGTAGCACAGAGACACAAAGTCTGTATGAGTAAACATGCCTATCAAAGATGAGTTTATTAAACTAACAATAACAACAAAAATGCAGCAGCATAAAAACGTCCCCTCCTAATTGCATTTAATGTCAAATCATCATGGTATTAATGGTGCTGATTATATCAGTGACATTCTGCCCTATGTTTTTATGCTCTTCTATATCTTGCTGAGTAATGGTTAAAACACCATCATAGATCATAGTCCTCAAAAGGACTTTCATTTATTAAAACTAGGAGAAAATACAATTTTTACTCTTGTCAAGGTCCATGTCAGCTGCAGAATGGAGATTATCCACAGCCTGCCCTCTGCATTTCTCTTCTTTCTAGTCAGTAGAAATATATTTTGCCTGACATAAACCAGAACAATTTCCAAAAGATAACAATCTGTTTTGTTTAATTTCCCCCATGTATAACTCTTAGAAATCAGTCCAAAACATTTTACACAGAATAGTATATAATCCTGGTGGTAAAGCAGATGTGATGAACCAGGAGTTTAGTGAAGAAATGGCTGGGAAAGGTATCCAAGAAAGGATAGGAAGGGGATGGATTCGCAGAACAGTGAGGGAGAATAAAAAAATTGAACTTACGCATTCTGAGTTCTGTTCACCCTCTTAATCACAGCTGGTTGTTTTGGACATAGGTTTTTTACAGTAGAATAGTGAAGAAGGGATGATTTCCCTGATGGCAACAGCTGGTAATTGTTCCTACATGATGGGATGTGCTGCAGTTTCTGCTACACTAACAACTTAAAACAACTGTATTGCATCCACTGTTTCTGCTTTTTTTAATTGCCATTTATGATGCTAAGCATAATTAACACCATTTTGAATCTTGTTGCCTAACTTATTAAAACTTTTTCTTCCCCTTCAATTGTGGGATTTTTTCTCTCTTACTTTTTCTTTTTAACTAAGTTCTCTTTCTTTAGCATCTTTATGTATGCCTTTCTTGATGCATGTGTAGCATATGCTTCCATTCTGTTTCCTTTCCTACAACCACTTTCTTTGTCTGAGTCTAACTTCTACTGATACAAAGCAATTTTCAGACAATTTCAAGCTTGCCTCAATTTGTGCCTGCACTTTTTTCCGTTTATAAACCTGTATCTATGCAAATCAACTATTTAGGTGTTATGGACTAGGTTCATACAAAGGACAATGACAATGAAACAGTCTGCATTACAAAATTTAATTTTAGGTGCCCAACTGTTTTCTAAAATTTATGTTTGATGCCCATACTCCCTATCCACTACACAGGAAACTTAAGTACAGTTCACAGAAGTCAAGCAGCTCAGTAAAAAGCCTTTGAAAATAGTCATGAGGAGGAGACAGCAAAACACTCTCAAAAGGCAAGATTCATTCTTGAGCATGCAGAGAGAGGTGCTTAATCCTCTTTGGAAATCACCACTGTGAAATTCTTTTGGCCTCTTGCAAGGGATTTTTTTTTCTTTCTTTTCTCCTTGGCAATAAACCAACCAGAGGAGAAAGGGGAATATAGGAGGAGACTGTGATGGAAGACATTAAATGTATTCTTTGCATCGTTAATGGTTCATACTGTAGTTGAAGGTAACTTGATTTTCAAACCCTGTTGAGACTTAGCAATGAGGTGGATATCAAGCTGCTCAGCAGTGTCAGCAGTATAAAGCTGTATTATCCTTTTAACCAGTGGCAGAAACATGTGCATCATGTAGATTTGTCATGCTGAAACTTAGACAAATAGTGAATTCTGGGCGTACCTAATGAAACATTAGTGGATTCAGTGGCTGGCCTTTGGACTAAATGATCATCGTAGATCCCTTCTAATGAAATAGTCTGTTCTAAAGTAGTAGGGCTACAACAGTGTCTCCAGTGATAGTTGAGACTGTAGACCAAATAGAATGGGCACTATGGAGTCTGATATATGTTCACCCTTTTCCTTCAATGTAAATTTTAAATTAGCTTTTAGATTTTTTATTTTTAGGGGTTTTTTTCTGGTTTTTGTTTGTTTCTTTGTTTTCTCCTAAAGCTGAAGTTCAGGGATAAGTTACCTAATGATAAAAGCCATACATTTTATAAATCACATTATATAGAACCCATTCTGCTCTTAAACAGTTCTGGTGGAAATCTAGTAACATTTGTGGGGCTGCTATACTATGGATATAAGAGGTTGCATCCTTATGCTTTTTGTTTCTGTTAATTATTTTTTTTTCTAGCTGTAGTGTTTCTTCCAGAAAATGTCAGGGAAACAAACCAGAAAGGTGTTACAATAAAAATTTCTTGGTACTTGGCGATTTTCTGAAGTTAAGTGTGTAATTTTTTTTTTTCATTTCCTTAAGAGATCCTTCAGGATGTAGAGTTTGATTTACAATACAAGAAGTAAATAGCCTGCCCTGTTCTCAATTTGTAGAATAAGTGATTTTTTAAATTGAACCTGGAAATAATGAGTTGTTTTCTGTCATTCAGCCTTGGTTTCCAAGAATGAGTCTCAGAAACTCCATAATCTACGAGTGCAGATTTGCTAATAAAATATATAATCAGAGGCCTCCAGAGTGGTCCTTGTTCTTCTTGTAAGGTGTAATGCCTGATAAGCTAAAAAAAAAAAAAAAAAAAAAGGAAAAGGGATTTTTTGATCTCAGTTCTGATTTTCTTCACCTGAATACTGTAATAATAAGCATCCTTATAGGAAAATAAATATTTATTTCTACACTAATAAACAGAGGGCTCATAGTCCAGAGCACTCATGTATGGTGATCTACCTAAACCCAGATTTGTTAAATTGCTATTCCTGCTATAGTTACAGTCTGGGCTAGTGGCCATTGTTACAAATCATGGCCACGAAGATGTTAGGATTGAACATAGGGAAATGACTATTTTCAGTAAGCAGCTCAGATACAACTATCTTGTTTCAGAGAGTAAGAGAATTTTTTGTGATGGATAGAGTCAATTTACCTCTTTCCTGTCCCCCTTCATTTACAGCTATTCCCCCTACCACCACCTAAATGCAAGCAGACCATATAGAAATAATAAAACTCTTCTTGATATTCCAATTCTTTCTGGTTTAGGAGCATGCATGGACAAAGGCAGAGAAAGGCCAAAGCACAAAATGAAATATAATTACCAGGGCACATAAAAGATAATAAATAATTCTATGAGTGCATTAGCAGTAAAAGGCAAACTAAAGGAAGTGTTGGTCTGCTGCTCAGTGGTCCAGGAAAGCTCGTTGAAAGATGATGCCAACAAAAGTAATAAATATTTTCTCATTCAGTCTTCTCCAATTTATGCAGTTGGATATTCTCAATATGAGTAGCAAAATTATTATCAACAACAAATATTTTGTATCAGACTAAAGAAAGATGGATTTGGATACTTGAACAAGCTATGTTTTGAATGGGCTAAATCAGATAAAATTGATTCAAAGTTTCCAAAGTATAATTGAAACAGTCTCAGAGGCTGACTGTTTGTCACTCAAAGATAACAGGAAAGGTTCCAGAAAACTGGAAAAAATAATCTTTTTGCTTTAAGGGAAACTTTAAAAAGCAACAGCAACAAAATTACAATGCTGTCAATATAATTTAATTTATGAGAATAATTAAACTCCTTGCCAGCTCCTAGGAAAAAAAAGCCAAAAAACAACAAGGTTATGAGTAAGAGCTAACAAGGAACATCAAGAAGAAATCAAGTTAAACCTACTACATTATCTTTTAAGAGAAGGTAGCAGATTATATGGATAGATAAGTAGTTGCTGCTTTATAAGTGATTTTTTAAACAATGTCTTGGTAAAGAGGTCGCTCTTTACCAAGGATTTGCCATGGATTTCCAGACAAAACATTCAAATGAACCTGTATGGCTCCTGTTGAGAGCCATCACACTCTGCCTCCTCCAGCAAACATATCCTTTCACTTTTCGCGTGGGTTATTTTGTTGTGAAATCAAAAATTAAAAATTAATCATGATTCTAGCTACCCAATATAATTAACTTGCTTTATAATGGTGTATAAGGAATACATAAGATTTATTTGTGTAATATTTTACATATTTCTTCAGAATTGTGAATACCGAAAGTTTTTTAAATAAGGATAAAGGTATCCTTATTCTAACAGCCAAGGCTAGAGTTGCTCATGACTAAATATAAAGTCTTAGCGATAGTCCATTTAGTTGCTTAACGATATGTGAGTTTTGATATAAATGCACTAATGTAAGGTCTTTACCCCAGAGTCTGATGAACATCAAGGTTTCAGTCACCAGACTAAATTATTGTTGAGGAGGAAGTACTCTTGTAAATGTAAAATGTGGTGTTGTAAAGACATCATTTACGTGGTATCTACTTGGTAGTTAACCAGAAATTGTTGAAGAATTTTTTCCAAAAGGTTATATTTTCTCAGGAAGGCAGGGCTAAAATGGGATTCACAGTGCTGATGGTTATTCGAAAGGTTCCCCTTGGTAAAATAATAATTGCATTAAAAAAATGAAAGAATGTGACACAATTTCTCATAAAAATCCTTAGAACCAAGATTTTGAGTTTAACTATATTCAGCCCTTAATCCTATAAATCACAGTGCCCTTTTCTCTCCCTAGACTAGCAGAAGACTAAACTGCTATATTTTTAGTTAACGTAATCTCTAAGGACTGTTATTAACCAGCCACCTTGGATATGGAAACCCTAAATCCTTTTAAATGCTGATGGTCTGGGTAATAGACATCTTTTTATAGTTAATAAAATGAAATAGTCTCCTTATGTGGTGAGAGTCTCGTATTATAGTCTTGAAGGCTAGGTGTTACATTTTAATCCTGTTTGTGATACTGAGATTTATCCAGTTTTGGATTACTGGGTCTGTAACAGGTAGAAATGGTCTTGTTTAAGAACTAGAACAGGAGAATCGGTAGGCTTTCTTCCAGTTTTTTACTGAAAACTACCCTCAGATGTCAGTTGTAAAAATTCTTTAAATGACCTACTGCAATATTTCAGAAAAAGTGGATGTAGCTTTTCTTTAATGTCCGCTTTTTAAACTAGTGAAAAGTATTAAACAAGCCTTGTTTCTTTGAAGGACTCTTTTGATAGATCCATATATACTTCAATTTAAATTTATACACAATAATATCACACTAAGTAAATTTAAAATACATATTTTATAATTATTTTAGGAAATATTCTGGCAACTGACATTTTTGTTGTAGTTATGTCAGTTCAGATGAAAAAAATTTCCATACAGTGTCACTGAATCCAGTACCATCCAGGCATTAAATTTACATTTTAAAAATGATGTAAATAACAATATTTCTCTACCAAGTCAATGTGTTCAGCTATTTACATCTGATTTTTATAGAAAAATAAAATCTGAATCTCAGCATAAATAAAACAGGCTTCTTATTAATGAGTGATATTTTGACATCTATTGTGGACAATGATGCTATCAGATATAGCATAGAAATATTAACTCCTTCAAAACTTTCATTTCTGAAAGAAACTTCTGAAGAGTCCAACATACCCAATCAATTACTCAATTACCCTGCATGTCTAAACCCTAATATTTCTATTGGTTACTACAAGATAACATTAAAACTATTAAAAGTATAAAAAAATATTTTGCATATAAATTAAAGAATGGGAAACAAAACTGAAGATTGTAGTACAACTGCTTTTATGATAAATTGCATAGCTCTTCAGGTGGTGCCATACAACAGTGCTGTGCTAGGAATATTCTATTCCTGATTACTCTTTCCTGACAAATTGTCTATCTTGAGATAAGTAACGTATGATGAAACAGCGTGAGATGAGATAATTTTATGACAGTGAATGAAATAGTAATTTGAGGATTTTATTTATTTCACTGGAGAAACTATGAATAAAGAAACAGAAAAAGGAAAGGCCATTTGGTAAAAACCTGAAAGACCTGTCATCCTCCCTCCCCAAAAAAACCCAAACAACCGCTTTTGAAACAAACCTATGAGCTTATGGTTATGTACTGTAAAAGGAACTTAGAGAAATATGAAATTTTCATGATAATGAAGTTAATTATTCCCTGTTTGTTTGATGATTGTTGTATCAAGGTTCAGCATACCTAATAAGAAAAGATTCTTTTGAGATTTAATTAATTAATAAAAACAATTAAATAATTGTTCTAAGTATTAGCATTTGGAAAAGCATGTATCAATGAAATTCTCTTAAGGTACTGAAAAAAACAATCAACAGCGTGTACCTTATTGCCTTGACAATATATTAATGTCTCAGCAGCCTGTATAAAATAGTACTTCAGATAATGTTTTTCAAATGTCTTTCTCTGACATTTTTAAAATTAAGCTGAAAATCTTTTTTGCTGCTCTTAAGAACAGAGGAAACAAATGCTTTAATTGATTACCTGCTTTGCCACAGAGAAAACAAAATTCTATCAACAAAGTCCAAAACTCTGGTCAAAAGCAAACACAAAAAATGCAATTGATTGTTGGTCAGATCATCTTGTTTTGAAAATGAAATGATCTTTAAAAGGTCTTCAAAATGGAACCCAAAATTTAAGCATGTAATTGAGTGGATAGACCAACATGACACACTGTATTGTGCTGTAATGAGTTACTGGACTAATCTTGAAATTACAAATGCAGTTTTTAAGGGTTTCGTCTTGCAGTCTCAGCCTTAAGTGTATTTGCGTTGTATCTGATCCTCTGTGGTTTATTTATGTATTTATAATGTGTGAATAAGGCACAGGAAATTAGAAATGAAAATATTACATTCTAGTTTAACTGAAGCCCTTTTCCTGCTTTCTTGACTAGTTCTCCTTTTTGCTATCCAAGCACAGGAAAGGAACTGAAAAGCAGATATTGCTTTTAGATAAGACTCACAATCTTTTTCTATAAACCAGTGCCCCAGCCCCTGCAAGCCACAGGAGAGACTTCTAGCCCATCTTATTAAGATAGTTTGTACCGGTGACACCACCATTATTTAACCTGTATATTCTGACATGATGGAAAAGGCACATTTAGACCTAGGCCCTGAACAACTCCACTTGGGATAGTCACCCCTAAGTACATAATCTTATTTTATTATGTACACAAGACCTTAGAAAGTACCCATGCCATCATCTAATTAGTTTTGCTCATTCACATTTCTAATTTTAATCCCATTGTTATTTTCAGAGATGACTGTTAATATACTTAGTGATCCTGTATAATTTTATTCATTTTTAGCAAAAGAAATAGAGGTTCAAGTAGTTTACAATTGCTACATTGGCTTCTTTGTGTATGTGAGACATGGATTG